>VDFB02389313.1:0-28240 GCA_007258455.2 Sequoia sempervirens | reverse complement strand
AAAAATTCACATGGGGAAAGAGGTGTCTTCTCCAAAAGGAGAAAGCATTTAATAGGGTTGATTTATGACACATTCCATAAATGATATGGGGATCTAATCAAGTGATTAAGGTTGTGAAAGTACCTGATTAGACAAATTAATGACATATTAGAGGCAAGTGGGAGATTATAGAAAGTTCACATGTAGTTTGATGTGACAAGTCAAAAATGACATGGGGAAGAGAAAAAATAATTTAATATTCCTTAGAAAGATAAAAGGAATTACAAATTCTTTGAGAGGTTGATTAGGCTAGTTAATGAAGGATTAGAGGAGGGTTAGATAGCTAAGAGATATTAGAGGCCAACTTGAAAAAGATGGAGGATGTGACACATCCTAATCAAGGATTAGGCATGTGCACATCCCTAAGGATAAAATTAGGAGAATAATTAGGATTAAGAAAGGGATGTGACATATGAGGAATTAAGTAAGTGTTATATTTATTTAATTCATTTGATGAAAGAGGGAATGTATTTAATTATTTAAATAGATACCTTAGGGATTAGAAGAAATTTAGAGGTATTAATTAAATAATAGTGATATTACTTAATTAATACGGATAAGGGGATGTTTAAATGAAAAGGGATAAATTTGGATAAATTAAGTGTCTAAATTTAAGTGTCTATGTTTTTCCCCTATTTGAGATGGTGTTACGAAGTAGCATCATTTCAAAGAATATTAAAACATAGAACCCATAAGAAGATGGTTAGATTGGGAAAAATGCCCCAGTCATTCAAAAGAGTGACTAGGAAGGGAAAAAATAATGAAAAATAGGGATGAAGGATGCCCCCTTGAGAGGACATGTGGGTACAAGAGAGCACAAGTGTGCTCTCGAAATGGAGGAGATGATGCAAGGGGAGATGAAGAAGATGATGCAAAGTGATGGGAAAGATAGGATGAAAAGGCGACAGGAGATTGGGAGGGGAGAGTGATGAAGGATGAATGGATGGGGGGATTTTGATAGATGAGAGAATGGAGATGAAATGTAATCCAAATGCAATTTTCCATCCTTAGGAGCATTGATTTTTGCTATAGCAGAAGACACGTCACACCAAGGTATAGAGAACCAAGGAAAATTAGTATCTAATGCATGAAACAAACACATCAAACAAGAAGGCTATCCCAACACTCCAAAGTCGCGATGACCTTGGTCGAGCTAGGTATTGGGATAACCACAAGGATGCCCTAGCGTAACACAAGAGCTCAGGGATCTTGGTGGGTACTACATGGGACAAATGAGAAGACATCAACAAAGAAAAGATCAAGATATGCCCCTATATTGACTAGTCAAAGCACACCATGATATGATGGATCAAGGCGACTATGAAAAGTGATGATAGGGAGCTCAAATGATAAACAAAATCCAAAAGCATCAAAATATTGCAATCAATTTCAAACGTCATTTGCCATAGGATCAAGGGGATGGATGGGATTGATGTGGTCTATTAGGAAGGATGCATCCTGTTGAGATCGATGATGGATACTAAACTAAAAGATCAATATGACATAGGATATTCAAAACCGATTGGATCTGTTGATACAAGTGGATCCCATTTGTTAAGAACTAGCTAGATAAGGGCATAGCTCAATGATGTGACGCAAGAGAGATGACACAAGATAGGAGACTGACACATCCTAGCGACCTAGGGGCTCGGGGGCCGATCAAAGATTAGCCTTGCCTACGTGAAAGTGCAGAGCCCTCGTAGTTCGATAAAAGGCTGACTATAGACTATGAATAAAATTGGAAAGAGGATGATGGATACCTCGATGGATGACAGGATGGACAAAAGGAGCAAAGTGGACAATGAAGATCGATGATAGACGATAAAAGAGAAAACAGACAAAGCCCCAAGGGTAGATCAAATGATTGACCTTGCCTACATGAAAGCACAGGGGCAACATAGTTTGACAAAAGGTCAAAGACAAACGATGGATAAAGGATGATGAGATAACCCTAGATAAGGGGATAAAATAATTGGACCAACACGATGGGATAGGATAGACCTATTAGGTTGGATCAGAGGATAAGGATAGGGAGGCGAATAAGTGGATTTAGAAGACAGGCGATAAGGAGATGGATGAAGGACTCAAGCATCAAGTTCCATACAAGGTGTTAAGAGCCCATATTCGAAGTGACTGTTGGAAATTGGTACAATCTTATTAGGATAAATAGATTATGCAAGAGGATGAATTAGAAGGATTTGATGGGGGAGATATGTGGGGTAATGGATGGGATGCTGGAAAGGGTATGGATAGAATGATGGGGTGGATGTCTGATGGGGAAATGTGTTCAGGACCAACATTGGCACATGTGGTGGTGGATGTGAAAAGATAAGAGGATTAATGGATGGAGAATGTGGGGATAATGGAGGAGATGGAATGGTGAATTTCAAGACATAGGGACCCAAAACAGATTTAGGAGAGGGTGGATGAAAATGATTAGCCTTTGGATGAGCAATGTTGGATGTTGTTACAAATTTTTCATTTGAAGGCATTGCATCTTTATTCTTTGGGATCCACATGGTTTTGATCTTTGCTTTGGTGGGCCTTTGTGGCCTACAATTTGATTTGGATTTATATATTTCTTCTCTTCACCATGTCTTTTAGAGGGGACATGGGGAGCTTTAGATTCTTGTGGATGTTTTGATTTATGTATTTTTACTTTAGCATCCAAAGTGCTTTTAGTAGCAATGGGATGGGTGTGAGGAGATGGATGATGTGGAGCGATGGAGGTAGGATTATGAAGATTACGTGTAGATGGAGAATGTGTAGGTATGTGCCTTTGTTGATCCTGATTAGGGGACATACGAGAGGGATGTTTATGATGGATGACATGGGTAGGTGTTGGATGGATGAAAGGATTAAAGGATGAGATGGAGGAGGTGATTTTGGGATATACGGACCCAAAGCAGACAGAGTGGGTGGAGGGACATAAGAACCCAAGATGGATGGAGTAGATGAAGGATGGGAGATGGTGGATGGAGGCATGTAAGGACCCAAAATGGATGGAGCAGATGAAAGAGGAATATGGATGGTTGTTTTGAGGCGATACGATAGAGGAGGGATGGTAGCATATGATCTAGTGGAACGATGGGAAGAGCCGACATTTCTTTTGGAAAAGGCTCGTTGAGGATGTCTAGAGGTTGTACCAACATCTTTAGATTGTGAGTCTTGGGAAATAGGTCCAAGACCTTGCATGGAGATTTGTTCTTTGACTTGGATGGGCTCTAAAATACCTTGATCATGAAGGCCTAGACCTTTTCCTTGATAGTTCATTTTCTTGAACATGCGATCCATGATAGGATTTGTGTTATTCTGAAAACATGATGTGAGTCCATTACTAGGTGGAGGATGATGGGTGGTGTATGCATTGTGCTTTTCTTCTGCAAGGAGGCTACCATGGAAGAATGTGATAGTACCAAGGGGATATGCAAGCTGTGTGGGGACAACATTTTTAGGCAATGGTGGGGGATCATGAGAAGGAGATGGTGGGATAGCAGCATTTGGATCAGTGGTATCAGGAGAAGGATTAGGGGATATGATGGGATCTGGATTTGTGGTAGTGGGCTCATGCGATGGAGATGGAGATGGAGCAGCGAAATCTTGAATGACAAGGGGATCATGGAATGGAATGGATGGGGGACTGCGATCTTGAGGTGGACTAGATGGGATGGTAGGATCTTGATCTAGAGAAGGGGATATGTTGGCATGCTTTGGATCAGGCTCTTGGCATGACTCATCATGTGCGGGAGGCATGATAATAGAGTCTTGGTGGGACTCTTCAAGTGGGGAAGATGGAGGGATAGAGGATTCATGAAGATCAAGAGAATGGATTTTGATAATACTAGGAACTTGGGAGGAATGGATGGGACTTGTGTGTCATCACTAGGAGTGGGAAGAGTGGCTTAGACTTGTGTGTCATTGATAGGTTCGATGGCTCTCAGAGTAGGAAGTGGGTGTTCAATGGATTTGGTAGATGTGATGATAGGAGATGGGGGCTTAGTGGATTCAGAGGGTGTGATGGTTTTGACGGTTTGAGTGGTGCTAGGGGTGGTATCATCAATGATAGGTGTTGGGTGGAGAAGGGTCTCATCACCAATGACCGTGGATGATGGGTTGGGATGGAATGATTCTACAAATTCAAGGTGTGGAGTGGGAGATTTCTTCTTTGTTATAAGTCCATGGAGAACTTTTGGAGTGAGAAACTTGAACACTCTAGGCTGAGATGGCATGGTAGGAGTGGATGAAGGATTATGGATTGGTGGGAGATTAGGACTAGGGATTGGTGGACTAGGATTAGATGGGGGAACGGGATTGGATGCAAGATTGGGAATAGATGGGGGATTAATATTAGATGAAGGGTTAAGATAGGGGTATTGGAATGGTGAATTAGGACATGACGAGGTAGGTGGTGGATTGTAGTAAGGGTGTTGGGATGGTGGATTAGGATGGGAAGATTGAGGTGGCGGATTGAGATGGGGAAATGTGGATGTAAGATTAGGATAAGCGGATGTGGATGTTAGATTAGGATAGGTTGGTGTGGATGTTGGATTAGGATAGGAAGGTGTGAATGTAGGATTAGGGTGAGTAGATTGGTATGCAAGATTAGGGTAGTGGGTATATGCGGATGGAGTATGGAGATAGGAAGATGTGGATGAGGGATTAGGATAGGGGTATTGTGATGGCAGACTAGGATAAGAGGATGTGGGTGTTCGATAAGAGGATAACGTAGATGAAGGATATTATGGATATGATGGATATCCCTTGTCGAAGGTAGCATAAGCAACATGATTAGGCATGGATGAAGACATAACGGGATAACTTGAAGGGGTGATTGGATTTTGGAAAGTGGGTGGAGAAAGCTTACTAGCAATTATAGTGTCAAGGGAATCTGTCATATTCCTCTAGATTGACAAGACTTTCGTTATTGTTGTCGACGTAATTAGGGTTTCCCTTGACTACCATTGATGGAGGATAATGATTCACGATGAGGAAAGGAGAAAGAGGATGGATCAAAGATTTTTTGGATGGGAATGGACTAAAGCTCATATCAGGATTAAGCTCAGATCGGGATTGGATTTAAAGCTTATATTAGGATGAATGGATGATGTGATGGGATTGATTCTAACGATCAGATTGTATTATCAAAGGATGATTACGACACCGAATCTGCTTCGAGATGGAAGTAGATTGATTGGTTCATAGGTGATTGGATAAGGATGCGATTGGATTGGATCGATGATTGATAAGATCAAATGATGGATTGGATGGGATGATGAAAAGGATTGTAAACCCCATTCAGAGATTACCCTAAGTGATTTAGGATACCGATTGATCGGATTAAAGGATGAATGGACGATTGTGGCACCGAATCCACTTTGAGATTGAAAATGGATTGATTAGGTCAACGATAATGATTAACTTAGGACAGATGACAATCCTAAGTGGATGTGGATGATGATGATCAGATCAGACACTTAAGTCAATTTGGATAATAACCTAAAACAAAGTTCAGAGGATTTGGATGGGGAAACGATGATTTGATTGGAGAAATGGATGATAGAAATGGACAAATGACTGCTCAAAATGAGAGGAGGTTCGAAATAGATGAAAGATTACTCGGAATGAGTAAACAGATGATCGAGAGTGATAAACAACTACTCAAAATGAGTAAACGACCGCTCACAATGGATGAATGATTCTCGAGATGAGAAGATGAAGGTTTGGAATAGATGAAAGATTACTCAAAATGAGTAAATGATTGATCAGGATTGTTGAACAAGAGTTTGAAATGATTGAAGGAGATGTCAAATGGATGGAATGAGTAAAAGGATTATTAGAATGGCTAAATGAGAGTTTGAAATGATAGGAGGTGTAAAATGGATGAATGTTTACTCAGAATGAGTAAATGAATGATCGAAAAAGAGGGAACAAATGTTTAGAATGGATGGATGAAAGGTTGAAAATAGTAAACGATTGATCGGAATGAATGAACAAATGCTTAGATTGGGAGAATGACTCTCAAAATGGATGAAAGGAAGAATAGGACAAAATTGAAGAAGATGGAGGGAGGGATCTTAAGATTTGTTTTGATATCCAAAGATCTTGACTGCAGATGGACTAAAGCTCAGATTAGGGTTTTGGTTAAGCTCATATTGGGATTAGATTAAAGTTCAGATTAGGATTGGACTAAAGCCTACAATGATTGGAGGATGTGATGGGATTGATTCTACACCAAATTTTGGGGTTTAAAGGACATAAGGTGTTGACAATCAATTTTTTCCAGATTTGGCAATTTTCAAAAATTGTCAAATTTTGCCATTTTAGGAAACATCACAGACATACTTTTGAGAGTCCATTTTTTTCCCAAAAATACCCAAAACTAAGATAGGATGAATTTCCAACTAACATCCCAAATTTGAGACATGCATTCTGAGTTATTCACGAAAAATGATTTTTCAAAAACTGAAAAAAACATTAATTTGCGATTTTGAGGGTCAAGATGAAAGTTTGAGGCCCCGAAAATGTGGCGAAAGGGAGTTGGGAATCCACATGCCAACTCATAATGCAACCACCCACAAAATTTCAGCTCAAACGGGCACCCGAGTCAAAATTTATGGCCCCCGAAAGTTTCGGCATAAAAATCAAAATTCTCGAAATGAGGTCCAGGTGATTGGGATGGATGATCTAATGATGGATATGGACTCTAATGATGTTCCAAACAACACTTATGTGATTTTGGTGATGAAACAATGACTTTTAGAAAAGTGTTGATGACGGGCAAACGGGTGCTTGAAACGACTGAACGAAGGGTGGAATGATGAAACGGATGATAAAAATGAGTGCTCAAGGGTCAGGTCCGCCCCTGAGATGGGTGAAGTCTGCCCTAGAGGGCAAGTCCACCTGTCCAGAGGTCAGGTTCGCCTGTCGGGCAAAAGTTGGTTAAAATTGGCTAAAACGGGCTGAAAAAGGCTGGTTCAAAGGTCAAGTCTGCCCCTAGATGGGTCAAGTCTGCCCCTGAAGGGTAGGTCTACCTATCGAGAGGGCAGGTCTGCCTGTTGGGAATGCAGGTTCGCCCATCGAGAGGTAAGGTCCGCCTGTCAGAAAAAAGTTGGTCAAAATTGGTCAAAATAGGCTGAAAAGTGTTGGTTCAAAGGTCAAGTCTGCCCCTTAATGGGTCAGGTCCGCCCCTAGAGGGCAAGTCCGCCCATCGAGAGAGCAGGTCCGCCTGTCAGACAAAATTTGGTCAAAATTGGTCAAAACAGGCTTAAAAGGGCTTGTTTAGGGGTCAGATCCGCCCCTGAAGGGCAGTTCTACCCCTGGCTAGGCAGGTCTGCCCCTGGAAAAGGTCAGGTCTACCCCTGGTTGGGCAAGTCTACCCCTGGAGGGAAGGTTCGCCCCTAGCTGGGCAGGTCTACCCCTGGGTGAAAACAGTTAAAAAATAGTTGTTTGGGCACACGAAACGAGAAGATGGATGCTCGGAATGGATGTACGAGTGCTTGAAATGGATGAATGACTCTCGAAACGAGGGGAGGAAGACTCGAAATGAGTGAACGAGTACCCGAAACGAGTGAACGAGTACTCAGAATGGATGAACGACTCTTAGAATGAGGAGATAGAGGTTTAGAATGGATGAATGAGTAATCAGAATGAGTAAACAATGACTCAAAACAAGTGAATGACTCTCGAAACGATGAGAGGGAGGTTCGGAATGGATGGATGTTTACTCGGAACGAGTAAACGATGACTTAAAATGGACAAATGACTCTTGAAATGAGGAGATAGAGGTTTGGAATAGATGAAAGATTACTCGAAACGAGTAAACAGATGACCGAGAGGGATGAACAACTACTCGAAATGAGTAAATGACCGCTAAGAATGGATGAATGATTGTCAGAATGAGAAGAAGAAGGTTCGAAATGAATGAAAGATTAGTCAGAATGAGTGAATGATTGATTGAAACAGGTGAACGAGGGTTTGAAATGATAAGAGGAGGTTTGAAATGGGTGAATGTTTACTCGGAACAAGTAAATGAAAGATCGGAATGACAAAATGAGAGTTTGAAATGATGGAAGGAGGTTTGAAATGGATAAACGTTTACTCAGAACGAGTAAACAAATGATCAGAACGACAGAATAGGAGTTTGGAATGATGAAACATGATATGAAATAGATGAACATTCACTCGGAACGAGTAAATGAATGATCAAAATGGCAGAATGAGAGTTCAAGATGATAGACGAAGGTTTGAAATAGATGAACGTTTACTTGAAATGAGTAAATGAATGATTGAAATGGTAGAACGAGAGTTCAACATGATAGACGAAGGTTCAAAATAGATGAACGTTTACTCGGAACGGGGAAATGAGTGATCAGAATGGTGAAATGAGCGCATGAAATGATGAAACGGGTGTCTAGAATGATGAAATGGATGATAAAATTGATTGGTTAAGTGTCAGGTCCGCCCCTATAGAGGGAAGGTTCACCTATGGAGCAAAATTTGGTCAAATTTGGCTAAAACAGGCTCTAAAGGACTAGTTTACAGGTCAAGTCTGCCCCTAGATGGGTCAAGTCTGCCCCTGGAGGGCAGGTCCGCCTGTCAGGAGGGCAGATCCACCTGTTGGGGAGGTTTAAACTTGAATTTTGAAAAGATGACTAAGACAAAGGACTCAAAACACAGCAAACATCAATCAAAAGGATATTGCTTAACAAAAAATTACTATTTTTGCACAGAGAAGACAATTCAAACAGCACAATCCTAAGACTAGTAGAAAGGGTATGCCGATAAAGTCTTCTATTCTAGTATGAGCATGGTTGCTAAGGAGTCCTTGATATACACCCAGTACATGAGGCCAAAATCGTGAACACCAACCCGTTACAAGCTTGAGTCAGGAACCTTAGCGAGATACTAGAGGCTCGAACCAACTCTTCACGTCATCCTGACACTTCGCCAATTACAACGTGGTTGGATTGAAGTAAAAATTTCACTCTCCCCCCTTTATATACCCCATCGGTACGCGTGGTTGGAATCATCCCTTGGGGTGATGAACTCCCCAAGCAGGTCCTGCTAAGAAAAGGAAAAAGGGACACACAAAAACTTGGTAAGCTACAATTTCTCGTCACCCAGGATCGCCAAATGGCACAAGGGGATTGGATACATCAAATAGCTCACCAACAAGCACGACAAACGAGATTGATTAACACCACTAGTTAAACTATGTGCCTAAGTTAGGGGGTTAAAAACACTTAAAATAGCCAAAAGGAGTGCTAAAAACTAAAATTTTATCTTCTGGAAAAAGTTGTCTAGGTCAAGTCCGCCTGTCTAGAGGGCAGGTCCACCCCTCTATGAAAAATCTGCAAAAATCAACTTTTGGAGTCTTTAGAGGGCAGGTCTGCCCCTAGACAAGGTCGGCTCCGCCCCTAGAGGTCAATTCTGTCTATGTAGAGGTCAAGTCCACCCCTGGATGGTTGGGTCCTCCTGTCTGCAGGTCAGGTCTACCCCTCTGCAACCTGCACCTACAAAAAGTGAAAAAATAGCAAATGTGAAAGAAAGAGACCCGTTTGTGGGTCACACCGAGCGTGCCAAAAATGTGATACGGAAAAAATACTTGTTATAAAATGAGCAGCAAATAAAAGAGTGTAAATAACAACTATAAACACCCTACACCTCAAGATTAGCCTAGTTGGATTCAAAAACAAAATAAATATAACAAATAAAGTTGATTCACCTTGTCTTGAATCGATCTTTTGGTTGGCCCTTCGATATTTGATGGTGTATGCTCCTTTTATGGCAAGAGATGCAAGCTATGAGATGAGATGAGGATGGAAAATGAGTGAAAATGAGTGCAAGTGTGAAAATTTGGGTAAGTATGGCTCAAGAGAAAATTTTGCAAGAGTTTGGAAAGCATAAATGATCTCTCCAAAATAGAGAAAAGAGGGGGTATTTATAGAGAATTTTGAATTCTCTAGAGAAATGGATGGCTGAGATTAAACCAACATGGTCAAGATGTAGGGCTATGGTAAGTTGAGGACTCACAAGCCCTCACATCTTGACATGTGGCATGTGAAGTGGCTTGAAAAAGATGATTTGTAAATGAGGTGGAAGGGGAGTACATGACATGGAGGTACTATATAGTATCTTGGGATTTGGAAAATATCTCTTCATAAAGGAGGTCCTTGTCCCCATGTGGGTGAGAGGACATGTGAGGAATTAAAAATTCCTCCAATATTCCGAGCCAAATTTTTTCATTTTTTCAATTAACAGATTACAACATTACAAGCAAGTACCCGTTAAGGTTAGATGATAAACCCAAACGTACGGAAACAACTCTAACCAGTATGGCGCCGATGATGGCGAGCATTGGTCAGAGGGTCTTCTACTCTAAATGCTTGAAAGGGAACTCAACGTCAAGTATGTGCTACCCAATCCAATGCGGAGTGAGGGGCGACCATATGACGAAGTGATTACAGAAAGCAAAGCTTGAAATGAAATGTTGAAAGTTGAAACTACTCAACACCCAGAATGTGCTTGCTCACCCAGAATGGGAAGTAGCTACCATAGGGCAGAGTTATAACTATTACAATAACTTAATTGAAATTGAGAATTACAATCAGATTTGAACAAGGAAGAAAGACTGCCAGTACTACTGTCAGTTTTACAAAATAAGAAGTATTCGCCTGCCAATATCTTATGAAATCAAAGGACCAGCATTACATCATAGAAAACCACTTTTATCTTGGATATGAATACCAAAACCAAAATGCTTTCAAGGATCAAGACACTGTTTTCTGATTTCTGTTACAAATCTGCTAATTAAACGAATAAACAGCAGTCTCTAGAACTACTCAAATGCTCATATCTTTCATGTATGACCTCCTATTGACTTGAAACAAAATGCAATATGCCTTAACACAGGAGACGCCTAAGATGAGACCAAGAAAATAGATCTAAAACCTTTAATTTATTTTGCACAGATTCCAATGCAAAGCTGAATGGTACAGCTCAAGGAAAAGGGCGATCTGCTCTATAAAATTAATGAAAGCTCTAAAAAATCTGCAAATGGGAGAAGAGGGGCGCCTAAAGCTTACAATGAAGATGGATGAATACCCATATGCAATATTTTTGTCTTTTTGAATTTATGAATGAAAACTCAAATCTGCTGTATAGAATAATGCACAAGCTGAAACCTATAATTTGCCAAATCTAATCTAAGTATGCAATAAGCTGAAATACAATGCACGAACTTAAATGCAACTCACAATACAATGAATCATCACTAGATGTTGTCTTGCAAACACGAAGCGATGCCCGAGCTAGGAGGCCTTCATTCCTCGAAGCGAATCCAGAGCCAATCCGGCAGCATAACAGTATAGTAGACCAAAGATGTGAAATGATGCTCCAAGACTCCTTTTTATAACTCTCCAGTTGACTTCTCAAAACCCTAAAATCCACCTTTAGGTCAAAACCCAATCTCCTCAAGGATGGGCGTACTTTTCCTTCAAGGCATAAGATTTGATATTTTAAATAATTATCATACTTTGGTAAATGCGCCCTTCATAACCTTGCTTTGACTTTGGGAATAATTAAAATAATCTTTTAATGAGGGCGCCACCCTCAAAGACCCCTTTTTAAAAACAACATTAAGTCATTAAATCTAGGCCAAGGGTCAACGTTAAAATATAATAATTAAAACGTGACTTTTTAATTAAATGACTTAACTTATCCTTCCGAATGTGCCCTGAAGCCAATACTGAGCAAAACATCTGACCAAACTGAAGCAGGAAGTCAACCGAGCTGAACTCAACTGGAAAGCTGCTAAAAATAGAATTTACTAAAAATAGTAAATCCAGTGCTCAATGCCGAGATGAACATACCACTAACTCTCAAAACCTAGAAAGAATCCGCCATTGAATCCACCATCTCTCGAAAGCAATGACCTCCTCAAAATAGGAAACCCTAATTTTACCTTCCGACTAGCCTTTGGGTTTTAAAAGGCCAACGGTCACATGATCGATCGTTTGAAAAGGGGACATTACACCGCTTCTCCCCAAGATTGCTTGTCCTCAAGCAACGCAAACTAGGATGCTGCAATATCTCATCACTTTCCCAAGTTGCATCCTCCATAGGCAGGTTCTTCCACTTTACCAGGTATTCTCTGATGGTTCTTTTCCTCAAAGAACGTTCTCTGACATCAAGTATCTCCTCTGGAACTAGAACCAACTGTCCTCTTCATCCAACGGTGGCAACTGTGAAGAAGCAACCACATTGTGTCCAAGTGCCTTCTTGAGGCGAGACACGTGGAAGACGTTATGCACTCTGCTATCTGAAGGTAGCTCTAATTCATAAGCTACTGCCCCAACTTTTCTGATGACCCTAAATGGCCCATAGAAGCGAGGTTTGAGCTTCTCAGCTCCACTCTTCTTGAGAGTAGACTGTCTATAAGGTTGTAAACGAAGATAGACCATATCCCCAACCTCAAAAGAACACTCAACACGCCTCTGATCAGCATACAACTTCTGCTGATTTTGCGCAATCTACAAATTATCCTTCAAGGATCTCATTATGTCTTGACTATGCTACAACAAATCCTTGGCTAGGGGTGCTTTGCTATCACCAAACACCAAATCTGCAAAACTAGGTGCTTCATATCCATAAAGTGCCAAGAAAGGAGACATCTTAATTGACATATGAAAAGTAGAGTTGTAGCAGTACTCACCTATATGCAGCCACTTGACCCAAGCTTTCTGTTGTTCTGACACATAATTTCTCAAGTAGCCTTCCAACCACTTGTTCACCACTTCTGTTTGCCCATCTGTTTGGGGATGGTAACTAGTGCTTGGGGTGAGCACAGTACCACTCATTCTGAAGACTTCTTGCCAAAACGTACTTAGGAACTTGTTGTCCCTATCACTCACAATGTTCTTTGGCAACCCATGTAGCCTAAACACTTCTCGAAAAAATAGATCTGCAACTTGGGCTGCAGAAAAAGTTCTGGTAATGGCGAAGAAATGAGCAAATTTGGTCAGCCTATCCACCACTACATAAATACAATCCTTCCCTTGGGCCTTGGGCAAACTAGTGATGAATTCCATCAAGATACTTTCCCATTTTTGATTGGGAATAGGAAGTGGTTGCAGCAAACCGGCTGGTAATGTATGCTCATTTTTATTCGCCTGACAAACAGGACACTCCTAAATGTAGCGTTGGACTTCTCCCTTCAATCCTTTCCAAGAAAACCTTTCTCGGATCTACCTATAGGTCTTGAAAAAACCTTGGTGACCAGCAACTGGAATGTCATGAAAAGTCAGAAGAATCTTCTTCTTGAGCTTAGAATCAGCCACCAGAAAGATTCTTCCCTTATAATGGATCAATCCCTCAACCACCTGGTACCTTTCATCATGGAAAGTACCCTCTAGAATGCTAGTTACAAACTAATTTTTGGCATAATCAGCAAGCAACATGTCTCTCCAATCTGTAGTAAGCTCACACAATGAGCTAAGATGAGGCCTTCTGGAGAGAGCATTGGCCACGACATTATTTTTCCCTTTGACATATTCAATGTCAAAGTCGTAAGCTTGAAGCTTACTCACCCATTTATGTTGCCTCTCATTTAGATCTTTCTGGTGCATGAAATGCTTGAGGCTATTGTGGTCCATCTTAACCACGAACTTGTTCCCCACCAAGTACTGCCTGAACTTGGCTAATGCATGCATAATGGCAAGCATTTCTTTGTCATAGATTGAATATGTCCTTTCAACACCCCATAATTTTCTGCTCTCAAACATGATAGGGTGTTTGTCTTGCATCAGGACAGCCCCCACTCCTTCACCCGATGCATCACATTGCAGCTCGAATGGCTTGGAGAAATCCGAAATAGCCAAGACTGGACACGAGCTCATGATCTTCTTGAATTTATCAAAAACAATTTGAGTCTTTTCTGACCAAGCAAAAGCTCCCTTTTTGGTGAGATCAGTAAGGGGAGCAACATTCTGTGAATACCCCTTTACGAATCTCCGATAAAAACCACAAAGACCCAGAAAACCTTTCAACTGAGTCAAGCTCTCAGGAGGTGGCCAATCAACTACTGCTTTGATCTTTTCCGGATCCACCTTCACTCCCTCAGCACTGATATGTGGCCAAGGTACAATAACTCCTCCATTCCAAATTCACATTTGGAAGCTTTTGCGAATAAGCTCTCAGATTCCATGATACTAAGCACTTCCTCCAAGTGCTTGAGGTGATCTTCCCAAGTCTTGTTGTAGATCAGAATATCATCAAAAATATCAACAAACCTTCGTAATGATTCTGAAAGACACGGATTCATGCAAGACTGAAAGAGCGTTAGTCAACCCAAATGGCATGACTAAGAATTCAAAATGGCCATAGTGACATCTGAAAGCTGTCTTTTCCACATCTGATCCCCTCATTCGTATCTGATGGTAACCCGACCTCAGATCAATCTTCGAAAAGAACTTAGCCCCATGTAGCTCATCAATGAGCTCATCTATTCTGGGAATGGGGTATCTATTCTTGATGGTGCTTTGGTTCAAAGCACGATAGTCCACGCACATGCGCATGGTACCATCCTTCTTCTTCACAAGAACCACTGCAGATGCAAAGGGGCTCTTGCTTGGGCGTATGAAACCCATCTCCAAAAGTTCTCGAATATTTCTCTCGATCTCATCCTTTTGCCTCTTCGGATACCGATATGGAGTTGTGATCACCGGTTTAGCCCCTTCCTTGAGCTCTATGATGTGTTCTGAACCTCGATCAGGAGGGGGTCCAGGAGGTAAATCAGCAAACACTTTACTCTTCTTGGTGAGTAAAGACTGAATATCTGGAGGATGCTCTATTTTTGTTTCAGCTGGACTAGCTGGAAGAATCATGCACTCCGCAGCCCACTCCACTTGGTCATGACGTATCAACCTTGCCATCCTCTTGAATGACACAATCCGAGGGCCACCATTTGACATTCCTCTCAACACCACCTTCTTTCCATCGGATTGAAATTTGAGTTCCATGGTTTGCAGATTTAAAGAGATCTCTCCAAGAGATCGCAGCCATTGAATGCCAAGGACAGCATCCGTATCTCCAATATTAACCACATAGAAGTCATCCTTGACTTCGTAATTGCCCAATTGCATTGACATGTTGGGAATCCTCTTGGTGCATGAGATGTGAAACCCATCAGCAACCATAACTCTGAAACCTTCAAAGTCTTCTGTTTGCAACCCTTTCTTTGCCACCACAACTTCGTCTATGAAGTTATGTGTTGCTCCAGTGTCAATTAAAGCAACAATACGCTGCCCTTTGATCATCCCACGAATTTTGAAAGACTCATTCTTTTGGAAGCTCGAAAGTTGAGCCAATGTACCACCACTTTCTTTTTCACTTTCAGACTCTTCTGGAGTTTTTTCTTCATCGCTGTCCTCAAAATCAGCTTGCTGATCAGAAAAATCAGAATTGCTTTCTTCAGCTGTATAGAACTCAATTTGATGGATTTTAGCACCCTTTGGGCACACATGATCTTGGGACCATTTTTCCCAACAACGGAAACATAACCCCTTTCTTCGGAGTTCATTGATAGTCTCTGGATCCAATCTTGTGCCATGAGGTTTCTGCGGTTTAAACTCCTTATGGTGAGGCTTTTGATGAAACTTTTTCCCTCTATCCCCCTTGTGAAAGGCTGGTTTGGAATGGAACTTTGCTTTGGGAGCAGCCCACTCCATGTTTCTAGCTTTCTTCATTGCTTCTTGTAAGGACGGTGGATCAAAAGCTTTGATCCAACCCTTGAGTGGCTCCATTAATCCTTCGCTGAATAGGATCACTAATCTTCTCTCCGTGATTCCAGTGACCATAACTGAAAGTCTTTGAAACTCAGCTATGTAGGCATCAACAGTGCCATACTGCCTCAACTGTGCCAACTCTCTAAAATGCACTTCTGGGTCCTTCTTCTCGAACCTCTCAATGAGTCTATTGGTGAACTCATCGTAGCTAGTGATAGAGCCATGACCTAAGGTGACTAGGCCATGGTACCACCACTCATGCGCCACCCCATCTAGGTGTAGCGTAGCGAATTTAATCGCTTCTTCTTCAGCCATTGGCCTAAGAGCCAAATAGTTGTCTAGCTTCTGTATCCAAGCTCGAGCAGAATTATTATCACTTCCATCAAAATGGGGAAGCGTAACCTTGTTGATAGCTTGATACAAGTCTCCTTGTGCTAGAGTTCTTCTTTGGTCATAATTTCTCCCTTGGCCTCTATCCTTCCTTCTATACTCCATGTAATCATTGAAGGACATGTCAAGCTTGACTTCATCAGGAAGGGTGTCATATTCCGTACGGCCTATCCTTAGCCTCTCCAAAGATGAAGCATTTTCTTCGGGATCAGGATGTGGGTTTGCTGGTGCCAAAAACGTGGGTTTGAGTGGTCTAGCAGAAATGTAGGTGCGGCTAACTGAAGGTTGGGCAACATGACTATTGTGCTGGTTGGTAGCACTATGCTCACCGGCATGCACTGTATTGTTTTGTGGAGTATTTGGACCCAATCTCCCTAACATGAGAGAGAACATATCCAACAAAGCATCCATCTTCTTATCAAGCCCTTGACCTAGATTGGCCGAATTGTCTATACCCTTCCCACTGTCACCTTTGTTGCCTGAACTTCTTTCATTTCTTTCATTATCCCCCATTTCTATTTCCTGTGAAGGCTCCCAATCAGCCCTCAAAACTTTTGATGTTGTCTGACCTTCTGGAGCTTGATACAACTGTGTCTGAACTGTATCCCTCTTGTATACTCTTGCCAAGTACCTCTGTTCTCTGTCACTCATAGAAGGTTGATTTCACAGGATGGCAGGATGCGTGGCTCTGATACCACTAAAATATTCTGAGCCAAATTTTTTCATTTTTTCAATTAACAGATTACAACATTACAAGCAAGTACCCGTTAAGGTTAGATGATAAACCCAAACGTACGGAAACAACTCTAACCAGTATGGCGCCGATGATGGCGAGCATTGGTCAGAGGGTCTTCTACTCTAAATGCTTGAAAGGGAACTCAACGTCAAGTATGTGCTACCCAATCCAATGCGGAGTGAGGGGCGACCATATGACGAAGTGATTACAGAAAGCAAAGCTTGAAATGAAATGCTGAAAGTTGAAACTACTCAACACCCAGAATGTGCTTGCTCACCCAGAATGGGAAGTAGCTACCATAGGGCGGAGTTATAACTATTACAATAACTTAATTGAAATTGAGAATTACAATCAGATTTGAACAAGGAAGAAAGACTGCCAGTACTACTGTCAGTTTTACAAAATAAGAAGTATTCGCCTGCCAATATCTTATGAAATCAAAGGACCAGCATTACATCATAGAAAACCACTTTTATCTTGGATATGAATACCAAAACCAAAATGCTTTCAAGGATCAAGACACTGTTTTATGATTTATGTTACAAATCTGCTAATTAAACGAATAAACAGCAGTCTCTAGAACTACTCAAATGCTCATATCTTTCATGTATGACTTCCTATTGACTTGAAACAAAATGCAATATGCCTTAACATAGGAGACGCCTAAGATGAGACCAAGAAAACAGATCTAAAACCTTTAATTTATTTTGCACAGATTCCAATGCAAAGCTAAATGGTACGGCTCAAGGAAAAGGGCGATCTGCTCTATAAAATTAATGAAAGCTCTAAAAAATCTGTAAATGGGAGAAGAGGGGCGCCTAAAGCTTACAATGAAGATGGATGAATACCCATATGCAATATTTTTGTCTTTTTGAATTTATGAATGAAAACTCAAATCTGCCGTATAGAATAATGCACAAGCTGAAACCTATAATTTGCCAGATCAAATTTAAGTATGCAATAAGCTGAAATACAATGCACGAACTTAAATGAAACTCACAATACAATGAATCATCACTAGATGTTGTCTTGCAAACACGAAGTGATGCCCGAGCTAGGAGGCCTTCATTCCTCGAAGCGAATCCAGAGCCAATCTGGCAGCATAACAGTATAGTAGACCAAAGATGTGAAATGATGCTCCAAGACTCGTTTTTATAACTCTCCAGTTGACTTCTCAAAACCCTAAAATCCACCTTTAGGTCAAAACCCAATCTCCTCAAGGATGGGCGTACTTTTCCTTCAAGGCATAAGATTAGATATTTTAAATAATTATCAGACTTTGGTAAATGCGCCCTTCATAACCTTGCTTTGACTTTGGGAATAATTAAAATAATCTTTTAATGAGGGCGCCATCCTCAAAGACCCCTTTTTAAAAACAACATTAAGTCATTAAATCTAGGCCAAGGGTCAACATTAAAATATAATAATTAAAACGTGACTTTTTAATTAAATGAATTAACTTATCCTTCTGAATGTGCCCTGAAGCCAATACTGAGCAAAACATCTGACCAAACTGAAGCAGGAAGTCAACCGAGCTGAACTCAACTGGAAAGCTGCTAAAAATAGAATTTACTAAAAATAGTAAATTCCAGAAAGTGCTCTGAATGCTGAGATGAACATACCACTACGAAGCTCTCTGAAAACCCAGAAAGAATCCGCCATTGAATCCACCATCTCTGAGCAATGACCTCCTCAAAAATAGGAAACCCTAATTTTACCTTCCGACTAGCCTTCGGGTTTCCAGAAAAAGGCCAACGGTCACATGATCAATCAGGTTTGAGAAGGGGACATTACATCCTTGTCCCCATGTGGGTGAGAGGACATGTGAGGAATTAAAAATTCCTCCAATATCCACATGGGAATGAGAGAAAGAATTTAAAATTCTTTGAAATGCATTGGGGGATTAAATGTAAATTAAAAATTCACATAGGAAAAGGGGTGTCTTTTTCCAAAAGGAAAAAATATTTAATAAGGTTGACTTATGACACATTCCATAAATGATATGGGGATCTAATCAAGTGATTAAGGTTGTGCAAGTACCTAATTAGACAAATTAATGACATATTAGAGGCAAGTGGGAGATTATGGAGAGTTCACATGTAGTTTGATGTGACAAGTCAAAGATGACATGGGGAAGAGAAAAAAGAATTTAATATTCCTTGGAAGGATAAAAGGAATTAAAAATTCCTTGAGAGGTTAATTAGGCTAGTTAATGAAGGATTAGAGGAGGGTTAGGTGGCTAAGAGAGATTAGAGGCCAACTTGCAAAAGTTAAAGGATGTGACACATCCTAATCAAGGATTAGGCATGTGCACATCTCTAATGATGAGAGTAGGAGAATAATTATGATTAAGAAAGGGATGTAAGATATGAGGAATTAAGTAAATGTCATATTTATTTAATTCATTTGATGAAAGGGGGAAGGTATTTAATTGTTTAAATAGATACCTTAGGGATTAGAAGAAATTTAGAGGTATTAATTATATAATAGTGATATTACTTAATTAATACGAATAAGGGGATGTTTAAATGAAAAGGTATAAATTTGGATAAATTAAGTGTCCAAATTTAGGTGTCTACACAACCATCTAGGGCCAACCAAAGGATCGATTCAAGATAAGGTAAATCAACTCCTTTTTGTTATCTTTACTTTGTTTTTGAATCCAACCAGGTTAATCTTGAGGTGTTAAGCGTTTCTATTGTTTCTTGCACATTTTTTGTTGTTGCTCATTTCTAAAATAGTATTTTTCACTTGGTCACATTTTTGGCATGCCCGGTGGGACCCACAAACGGGTCCTGTTCTTTCACATTTTCTATTTTTTCACTATTTGCAGGTGTAGGTTGCAGAGGGGAAAACCTGACCTATCATACAAGCATACCTGACCTCTAGGGGTGAACCTAACCTATCCAGGGGCATACCTGACCTTCAGGGGTGAACCTAACCTCCCAAACAAGTGAACCTTCCCTCTTGTACAGGAAAAGTTGCTTTCCTATACAAGTGAACCTGCCCTCCTAGACAGGAGAACCTTCCCTCCCGGACAGGTGAACCTACCTCCCAGAAAGGTGAACCTGACCTATTCATGGGTGTATCTAACCTTCAAGGGCATACCTGACCCAACAGATAGGAGAACCTGATCAAAAACAACTTTTTTCCATAAGGTAAAAACTAAGTTTTAAGCACTTTTTTTGGCTGTTTTGAGTGTTTTTGACCCCTAATGTGTGGTGTTTGTGTCTATGTAAGCATCTAATCATCATTTGGCAAGGAACAAGAAGAAAAATCACTAACAAGTTACAGGGCTATTTATTTATCAATTGTTGTTTGTTTCTTGATAACTTAAGCGCATAGCTTAACAAGACATTTCAATTTATCTTGTGTGTTCTGCTTGTTGGTAAGCTATTTGACGTATCCAATCCCCTTGTGCCATTTGGTGATCTTGGGTGATGAGAAATCATAGCTTACCAAGTCCTTTAAGTCACCCTTTTACTTTTCTTAATGGGACCTGCTTGGGGATTTCATCACCCCAAGGGACAATTCCAACCACGCATACTAGTGGGGTATATAAAGGGGGGAGAGTGAAATTTGTACCTTAATCCAAACGTACCGTAATGGGCAAAGCGTCGAGATGACGTGAAGAGTTGGTTTGAGCCTTTAGTATCTTGTTAAGGTTCTTGACTCACGCTTGTAATGAGTTGGTGTTCACGGTTTGGGCCTCGCGTACCGAGTGTATATCAAGGACTCCCTAGCAACCATTTCTACTAGATTTAGGATCATGCTATTTGAATTGTCTTCTTTATGTGAAACTAGTAATTTTTTGTTTGGTCGAGTCAACCTTATCCTATGAATGTTGTTTGTTGTGTTTTGGGTCCTTTGCCTTGGTATTTTGTCTAAAAAACACATTTAGATTTGTCCACAGGCATACCTAACCTCCAAGGGTGAAACCTGACCTCTTGTAGGGGCGTACCTAACCTCTAAACAAGCCCCTTTTAGGCTTACTTCAGTCAGTTTTGATCAATATTCAGTCCACATGTGTACTTGACCTCTTGCACAGGTGTACCTGATCTCTTGCACAACAATACCTGACCTCTTGCACATGTGTTCTCCTATACAGGCGAACCTTCCCTCCTAGACAGGTGAACCTACCCTTCTATATAGGTGAACCTGCCCTCCTGCATAGGCAAACCTGCCCTCCAAACAATCATTTTCATCTTTCATTTAGTCATTTTGAGCACCCGTTTTCCCATTTCGATCATCCGTTTACTTGTTTCGAGTAATTGTTCATCCATTTTGAGTTTGCATCTCCCTATTCTGAGGGTCAGTCATCCATTCTAATCAATTGTTCTCTCATTTCAATCTATAGTTCATCCTCCCCAATCATTCGTTCTCTCGTTCTGAGTAAACGTTCATCCATATTGAACATTTGTTCTCTCCATCCATGCAATCGTTCATTCATTTTGATCATTCGTTTACTCATTCTGAGTAATCATTCATCCATTCTAAGAGTCATTTTTCCCATCTGAGCATTTGTTCATTATTTCTGATCATTCATTTTCTCCTGTCGAGCTATTGTTCATCCTCCCCAATCATTCGTTCTCTCATTCTGAGCAATCGTTCATTCTTTCCAATCATCCGTTCACTCGTTTTGAATACCCGTTTTTCATTCTAAGCATCCTTTCATCCCTTTCGAGAGTCATTCTCCCCATCCAAGCATTCGTTCATCCATTCCGATCAATCGTTTACTTGTTTTGAGCTTTCATTCATCCATACCAAACATTCGTTCTCTCCATCCAAGCATTCGTTCATCCATCCTAATCAATCGTTTACTCATTCCGAGTAATCTTTCATCTATTCCAAACCTTCATCTTCTCATTCCGAGAATCATTCATCCGTTGTGAGAAATCATTTACTCGTTTCGAGTAGTCATTCATCTATTTTGATCAATCGTTTACTCATTTTGAGTATTCGTTCATATAATTTTATCATTCGTTCCTCCAATTATATCATCGTTTTCCCCATCCAAATCCCCTGAACTTCATTTTGGGTTATTATCCAAATTGACCAAAGTGTCTAATCTAATCATCATCATCAACATCTACTTAGGATTGTCATTTGTCCTAAGTTAATCATCATCGTTGGCCCAATCAATCCACTTTCAATCTCAAAGTTGATTTGACGCTACAATCATCCATTTATCCTTTAATCCAATCAATCAGTATCCTAAGTCACCTAGGGTAACCTCTGAACAGGGTTTACAGTCCCTTTCATCATCCTATCCAATCCATTATTTGATCTTATGAATCATCTTATCGATAGATCTTATCCAATCTATCCAATCACATCCATATCCAATCACTTTCGACCCAATCAATCTACTTCCATCTTGAAGTAGATTTGGTGTTGCAGTCATCCTTTGGTAATCAAATCTGATCATCAAAATCAATCCCATCACACCATCCAATCATCCTAATCTAAGCTTTAATCCAATCCCAATCTGAGCTTGACCTAAATCCTGACTCGAGCTTTAGTCCATTTCCATCCAAAATCTTTGATCCATCATATTTATCCATTTATCATCATGAATCCTTATCCTCCATCAATAGTAGTCAAGGGAACCCTAATTATGTCAGCATAACAAAAGTCTTGTTGATCAAGAAGAAGATGACATAGATCCCCTTGACGCTATCATCGCTAATAAAATTTCTCCACCCGCTTTCCAAAATCCAATCACCCCTTCCAACTACCCTGTTATGTCTTCATCCATGCCTACTCACGCTCCTTATGCTACCTTTGACGAGGGATATTCATTACCTTCCCTGTCCACATATTTTTCATATCCTTCATCTACATCATCCTCTTATCCAACACCTGCATCCTCTTATCCTAATCTACCATCCTAGTATCCCTATCACAATCCCCCATCCATGTCCCCTTATCCTAATCCTCCATACCAATCAACCTATCCTAATCCCACATCCACACCTTTTTATCTTAAACCTACGCCCCCATCAACTTACCCTAATCTAACATCCACATCTTCTTATCCTAATCCATCATCCACATCTTTGTATCTCAATCTACCATCTCAATCTTCCCATCCTAATCCACCACCCCAAATATCCTTACTACAATCCACCATTTGTATCCTCTTGTCCTAATTCACCATTCCAATACCCCTATCTTAACCCTTCATCTAATCTTAATCCCCCATCTATTCCCAATCCTGCATCCAATCCCATTGCCCCATCTAATCCTAATCCACCAATCCCTAGTCCTAATCCCCCACCAATCCATAATCCTTCATCCACTCCTACCACGCCATCTCAGCCTAGAATATTCAAGTTTCTCACTCTAGAAGTCCTCCAAGGACTTATGACAAAGAATACAATCCCAACTCCACTACTTGAAGTCATGGAATCATGCCATCCCAACCCATCATCCACGATCATTAGTGATGAGGCCCTTGTACATCCAACACCTATCATTGATGATATCACCCCTAGCACCGCTCAAACCGTCGAAACCATCACATCCTCTAAATCCACTAAGCCCCCATCTCCTACCATCACATCTACCGAATCCATTGAATACCCATCTTCTACTCCTAGATCCACCCAATCCATTGAAGACACCTAAATCCAATCCACTTCTCCTACCCCTAGTATCACTAAAATACATTCCAATGAATGCTTCGAATCCTCCATCCTTCCATCTCCCCAACTTGAAGAGTCCCTTCAACACTCTGTCATCCTACCATCCACACAAGATGATTCATGCCAAGAGTTTGATCCAAAGCATACCAACATATCCCCTTCTCCAGATCAAGACCCTACCATCCCATTTAGTCTACCTCAAGATCACAGTCCCCCATCCATTCCATCCCATGATCCCCGTGTCACTCAAGATTTTGTCACTCCATCACATGAGCCCTTATCTCCTGCTGCCACAAATACTTCATATTACCTAATCCCTCTCTTGATACCAACCATCAAGATGTTGTTATCCTATCATCTCCATCTCATGATCATCCATCGTTTCCTAAACATACTATCCCCACACCACTTGTATATCCCCTTGGTACTCTCACATTCTTCCATGGTGGTCTCCTTGTAGAGGAAAAACAAAGCATATATACCACCCATCATCCTCCACCTAATAATGGACTCACATCATTCTTCCAAAATAACAAGAATCCTATCATGGATCGAATGCACAAGAACATGAACTATCAAGGAAAAGGTTGAGGTCTTCATGAGCAAGGTATTTTAGAGCCCATCCAAGTCAAAGAATAAATTTGTATGCAAAATCTTGGACATATTTCTCAAGACTCAAAATCTAAAGATGTTGGTACAACCTCTAGACGTCTTCAACGAGCCTCTTCCAAAAGAAATATAGGCTCTTCCCATCGCTCCACCAGACCATATACTGCCATCCCTCCTCCTCCATCATATCAGCTCAAAACAACCATTCATATTCCTCCCTCATCTACTCCATCCATCTTGAGTCCTTATTTCCCTCCACCCTCTACGTTTGTTTTGGGCCCTCATATCCCAAAATCACCTCCTCCATCTCATCCTATTCATCCTTTCATCCATTCATCACCTATCCATGTCATCCATCATAAACATCCCTCTCGCATGTCCCCTAATCAAGGTCAACAAAGGCACATACCTAAACATCCTCCATCTACACATAATCCCCACAATCCTACCTCCATCGCTCCACATCATCCATCTCCTTGCACCCATCCCATTGCTACTGAAAGCACTTTGGATGTTAAAAATAAAATTCATAAATCCAACCATCCACATGAATCTAAAGCTCCCCATGTCCCCTCTAAAATACATGGTGAAGAGAAGAAAAACAAAATCCAAATCAAATTTGTAGGCCACAAAGGCCCACCAAAGCAAAAATCAAAACCATGTGGATCCCAAAGAAAAAATATGTCATGCCTTCAAATGAAGCATCTATAACAACATCCAAAGTTGCTAATCCAAAATCCAATCATACACATCCTCCATCTCTTAAATATTTTTTGGGTCCTTATGTCCCGAAATTCACTATCCCATCTCCTCCATTATCCCCACGTTCTTCATCCATTAAGCCTCCTATTCTTTCACATACACTACCACATGTGCCAATGTTGGTCTTAAACACATCTCTCCATCACACATCCACCCCATCATTCCATCCATACACTTTCCAACATTCCATCCATTATCCTTCATATCCCCCCCATCGAGTCCCTTTAATACATTCTCTTGCATAATCCATTTACCCTAATATGGTTGTACCAATATCTAACAGTCACTTCGAACATGGGCTTTTAACACCTTGTATGGAACTTGATGCTTGAGTCCTTCATCCATCTCCTTGTCACATGTCTTCTAAATCTGCTTATCTTCCTCCCTATCCTTATCCATCTCCTTCTACATGCTATCCAAAAAGTCAAAAAGTCAAAAATCCAAAAAAGTCAAAAAAAAAGTAAAGAGAAATAATTCGTCCAATGGTGAAAACTTGGAAAACAAGCGCCTTGGATAAGTACCATGATGAAAACCTAGAAAACAGGTGTCATGCATAAATCCCCATCTGCCATTTTTCACTTGGGGGCAACTTCTTGATATGCATCCCCTCCATCCGCTATGCTTCCTACTATGCACACATCTTCCTGCTATACATCCCCTACATCTTTTTCCTCCATCCCACCTATCTTACGTAGCCTACCATCATATCCCATTTATCTCTCGTCCCTCCATCCTTCTTATGATCTTGATAAAAAAATAGGGGCACCTATCTTTGCATGCTTTGGACACCTCTTGGTATACATTCCCTTCATACATACTCTATTGTATCCCTTAGTCACCCATCCTATCCTCCTCCAGTTATCTCCTTCTTTTTCCCATCTTCCATCCATCATGCCTCATTATATATGACATATCTAGAGTGGTGGCATCTTCTTCCTTTGTGATATAGTCCTTCAATATACCATTCATCCCTCAATCCACTAATCCTTTTTCACCTCCCCATCCTTATCTTCCAAACCCCTCCACACAATCCTTTTAACCTCCCTATCCTTATCCCCCTATCCATCCATCATAGCATCCCTTCTGTCTCCCCATCCTTATATTCCTATCTGTTTATCTGTATCATCATCCCATCTCATAATCCCTTGTCATTAGAATTTAGCTATAGGCTACTCCCCACGCAATCCCATGTCATCTATCTTATCGTCATCACTTCTGCTTCTTTTTCACATCTTTTCAATCTCCTATGCTTTCTCATCATTCATCTATCCATCCTATCATCCTTCCAATTCATTTTGATGATTTGGATAACTATCCCATCCTAGAGCTTTGTGTCATCACCATCATCTTATCCAATCCAACCGGTCTATCCTATATCATCGTATCAGTCCCATCTTTTTATCTCCTTATCCTGGTCATCTCATCATCTTTTATCCATCATGTATCTTTGGCCTTTTGTTGAACTACGTTGCCCCTACACTTTCACGTAGACAAGGTCGATCATTTGATCCACCCTCAGAGCTCTTTTATCATCTATCATTGATCTTCATTGTCCACTTTTCTCCTTTTGTCCATTCTATCTTTATCATCCATCGAGGTATCCATCATGGTCTATTGTCAACCTTTTATCGAACTACGAGGGCTCTGCGCTTTCACATAGGCAAGGATAATATTTGATCGGCCCCCGAGCCCCTAGGTCCGTAGGGTGTGTCAGTATTTTGTCTTTTGTATTGTCTCTTGTGTCGTGTCGTCAAGCTATGCCCTGTTCTTGCTAGTTCTTCACAAATGAGATCCACTAGTATCATCAGATCTAATCAATTTTGAATATCCTGCATCATATCAATCTTTTAGTCTCGTATCCATCATCAGTCTCAATAGGATGCATCCTTCCTAACAAACCTCATCAATCCCATCCATCCCCTTGATCCTATGACAAAGGACATTTGAAATTTATTGTGATCTTTTGATGATTTTGGCTTTTTTTATCATTTGAGCTTCCTATCATCACTTGTCAGGGCCGCCATGATCCATCATATTATGGTGCGTTTTGACTAGTCAACATAGGGGCATATCTTGATCTTTTTCTCTTTGTTATCTTCTTGATTGTCCCACGTAGTACCCACCAAGATCCCTGAGATCTTGTATTACGCTAGGGCATCCTTGTGTGCTTATGGCTATCCCAATACTTGGCCCAACCAAGTTCATCACGACTTTGGGGTGTTGGGATAGCCTTCTTATTTATTGTGTTTGTTTCATGTATTAGACACTAAGTTGCCTTGGTCCTTTATACCTTGGTGTATCGTGTCTTCTGCTATAGCAAAAATCAATGCTCCTACAAATGGAAAATTTCATTTGGATTGCATTTCATCTCCATCCTCTCATCTATCAAAATAACCCCATCCATTCATCCTTCATCACTCTCCCCTCCTAATCTTCTGCCACCTTTTCATCCTTTCTTACCCATCACTTTGCATCATCTTCCTCATATACCCCTTGCATCATCTCATCCATTTCGCGATCACACCCATGTTCTCTTGAACCCTCATGTCCTCTCGAGGGGGCATCCTTCATCCCTAACCTTCATCGTCACTCCCATCATCTTTCCTCCTAGTCACTCCGTTGATGACTGGGGCATCTTTTCCAATCTGACCACCTTCTTCTGGTTTTTATATTTTAATATTCTTTGAAATGATGCTACTTTGTATCACCATCTCAAAGAGGGGTAAAATGTAGACACCTAAATTTGGAAACTTAATTTATCCAAATTTATCCCCTTTCATCTAAACATCCCCTTATTCGTGTTAATTAGGTAATATTACTATTATCTAATTAATATTCCTTAATTCCTCTAAATCCTTAAGGTATCTAATTAATAATTAAATACCTTATCTCTTTAATCCTCATTTCATCAAATGAATTAAATAAATATGACATTTATTTAATTCCTCATATGTCACATCCTCCATCATTTTTATCTAATCCTAATCCATCTTTTAATCTCATCATTAGAGATGTGCACATGCCTAATCCTTGATTAGGATGTGTCACATCCTCCAACTTTTGCAAGTTGACCTCTAATCTCTCTTAGCCACCTAACCCTCCTTTAATCCTTCATTAACTAGCCTAATCAACCTCCCAATGAATTTTTAATTCCTTTTATCCTTCCAAGGAATATTAAAATCATTTTTCTCTTCCCCATGTGATCTTTGACTTGTCACATCAAGTCACATGTGAACTCTTCCCCTTTTCCCATGCATCTTCTAGAATATTTGACT
>VDFB02389312.1:0-23432 GCA_007258455.2 Sequoia sempervirens | reverse complement strand
GAGAATGATCCCAAAAGAAATAGCAATGATAATGATTATGTCAATATAGGGTTAGTAAGTAGTTTTTCATGGTATAGTAACAACTAGAAGAACAATTTGTAGTTTTGTAAAATGAACAATGCCTTAGTATGACAGTCCCAAGAATATCAATCATGAACATTGAAAAGACTAGTTTTCATTACATGTAGAAGTCCTTATAACCCTTAAGAAGGATAGCGGAATTTATGAATAAAAGATAAAAATAGTGAGCAAGCTATAAAAGATAGGGTTGTATGAAATTTTGCATGCATATCTTAGATGATAGGTGGATAGTACCAAAAGTTAGCATAATGACCTCACATAGTGATAGTCAAAATAGTGGCAATTAGTTTTGGCAATGGTAGTGGAAATGAAGGTTCATCAAGCACAATTTCCATGACATGGGATAGTTAACAGGATTTAGGAAGCACAGTCAACCAAATCACAAAGGTAGGTATAAAAGGCCATGACAATTGAAAGATGACAGTCAAGAGTTTGAATACATGAAATGGAGAGTTTATATGCATTATCTACCCTTGGATGTTCTTCACACCTCACAAAGACACTCTCAAGGTTATCCATTGAGGTTTTGTATTCTAATAGTAGGGAATGCTCCAAACTATATGATGAATATAGTCACATATTTAAGGTTTTAGACTATGATTTTAAAAGTGAGACCTAAATAATTTGTTATGGTAGTCATAGACTATGTTTTGATACAAGTGTTAAAGAAGAAAATCATAAAAGAAGAAAAGCATAAATCTTTCTCTCATTCTATGAGAATATAGGGTTTACAAAGTAGTTATAAAATAAGCAAGATAATTGTCGATGATAGATAAGGAATGTTGGACAAACATTGGGACTATCAAACAAAGGAAATAGTTAAGAAGTTTGTCCTACACCTCAAAGACCAAGTCATATTCATGAAGCACATGGCCTACAAACCTACAAGTGGTGAAAAGTAGTGGATAAAGAGAACCTTGAAGACATAAAACATCTGTCAAATTCAACCCTTGAAGTTCTCCTACACCCCAAAGGATTTTTTACCCTGTTAAATCTTCAACACATGTTCTACAAGCATGGTAAATGAGCAGTTATAAGCAGTTCGAGAGTTAATGACTAGTTGATAAGTGTTGAAGAGATATAGGGGCAGTTTGGTGATCTGGACAACAGTTGAGGGTATCTAGGAGATAATTGGTGAAGTCATTTCTTTCTCCCAAGCATATAGAAACATCTCAAAATGGACAAATTCAAGAGCATCTAAAGAAGGATTTCAACTGACAACATCATGGAGCCTCTTTTAGGAGCTTGAAAGGTGGAAGCAGTAGTTAGGCACCCAAGGGAATTTTGACTTTTTAAACTATTACACATTTCACTTGTCTATTGTAATAGATTACTAAAGTTTAGGAAAACTTGTATGCAAAAAGTTCGTTCACTTTTGGAGAAGCATTATAAACTTGTAAAAGTTTCTTTGTATATTTTCTATGTATTGTAACTTTGATTTTTAGTCTTGGGACTGAGAATAAAGCATTGTAATCCTTTATTTTTAGAGCATTTTCAATCAAAGCAAGATATATGTAAGACTTGTATTTTCAAAGAGCATCTTCTATCAATAAAATGAGCACTTTTTGGCCTTCAAAGGTTCTATCCTAGTTGTGTATGTGAGGTAATAGATGACATTTTGTGATTTTTTCATACATAAATCCTTAAATGAACATCTTATTTCCATCATCTTCAAAGAGAAAAGGATATATTTGTGTAGGTTATTGCTTGTGTCATAGTTCAAGAAGATGTTAGTTGTGAAGAATATTAGATTTATCCCTTATAAAACAGTAAAAACATGGACCTTTCAATGAAACACTAATATATATATATATATATTAAAACACCAATGTTGTGCACAAACAGCCTAAGATATTGATTAGTTGTATGTCAAAATAGTAGTCCAAGCTCTGATAAAAACACAAATTTGGTGCATCACCCACATTGCTAGTTTCATTTTTATGCCATCTTTCTACCCTTTTCCATTAGTAGCAGCAGTAGTGTAAATTAGGATACGTGAACACCAAGGGCACCAACCCTCTCTAGAGGTTCTTTTCCATTGTAGGTGACCCACAGAGCCTAGAAAAGGATCCCATAATGGCCCTGTTGGGCTAGGATTTTCAACCCAGCAAGGGTGGCTGGGGTGATAAGCCGAACGTTGCTTGTCATGTTTGTGTGAGAAGGAGTCAGTAGCTGAACCTTATGCTCCTTGCACTAATTTGATCTTTGGGATCAAAGTCTAACGTTTTATTTTTTTATGTTTTAAATTCAGGTCTCAGGTGTGAAAGATGTACCTATACTCCCCACCTTGCATTTTGGCTGGATCTTAGGTGATAAAATACCTGTTACCTCTTTAGTCTCTAAGGGGTTTTCTGTCACTAAAAGGCAGCCTCAACCACCACATTTGTTAGAGGCTATATAAAGGGGGATAAAGGGTTCAGGTTATTACCTAAATCTAATGCTTGTCTTAACACATGTAGGACCCAGCACAGGCTCAGGGTTGGGGTTTCAGTGTATTTTTTAATGACTTTTTGCTTGCTTAGATGGGCCTGGTGGTATAAGTTCCCCCTAAATGAGACCATGTGACCATCCTGTTACCTTTTCGGCTTTATCTCTTGAAGTGTGAGCAGAAGAGCCATCACCCATAGTTTTACTCATAGGTACCTCCATTTTTTCTGAGATGAGCTAACATTCAAATCCTTTGGCTACAGCTTTGTAAAGGGAATTTTTGTGCAACATGAATTAACCTCACTATCCCTCATAGTTAGATGTTGGCTTAATGGAGTTGAATTTTGTTGCATGGGACCACTCAGGTTCTCCCCGCCCGGAATAATATACTCAGAGTAACAAGTTATTTGTATGTCTCTTGCTTGTAAAACTGATTGCATATATACCATGTTCTGGCTCATCCCACCTCATTAATTTTTTTGTTTGGTGTTCTTTCAAACCCACCCCTTATCAAGAAAAAAAACATTCATCCTAAAATCAACTAGCCATTATTTTCTCCAAAAACCTTATTCATCCCTTCAATTTAATCTCTCACCTATTCATCCACATTCTAATCCAACCTATTCCCTTTAAAATCCAAACCTATTTTCATCCTTAAGTCTCATTCTTCTAAATCACCAATCCATTTCTAATTTGTAATGGAGCAAATTTTCACCCCTAGGAAAATTTCCCATTTAATTTTCCCTACCTTAGAAAATGTAAACCTGATAATATAATTTCACAACCGCCACCTTGCTCATTCCACCTAGTCGCGTCTTTTTTGTGTCAGTGGAGAAATTTTTGTTGGGGATGTCTATGCACCATGTTGTCGTCCTAATAGGATTCATGCCTCTGGAATCCATAGAGGTGTTACACTCTCCATTTTTCATGAAGTGTAATGTCTCATGCTTCCTTGACGGACAAAAAATGGGTCTTTTGCCTCCCTTTTGCTAGTTCAAATCCATCAACTCACATTTGGTCACTTCTTCTTGAAGCTCTTCACTCTCTCTTGCTCAATTCTCACTCATTCTCACTTTCTAAGCTTTCACTCTACTCTTTGTTGGCTACGAGTTGTTGGTTTTGATTCCTACATGATGTTATCGTTGCAACAATGCCACCATTGGATACTTTTAAGCTTCTTCCTTCCACTACTTCCCTTGAGTGCTTGTAGCTACAAAGGTGATATTTTTCATTGTTTCACACTCTTTACATCATTTTTTTTATTGAATAGCATATTGTTGTCTTTTCTCTATTTCCTTTCCATTTCTCTATATCTTTCTATGCTTTGTGGCTATCTGGTTGTTCGTGGAGGTGGAAACACCAAAGTGAGGGAATGATTGAGGCAGTCCTATAAAACAACTCCAACATTTTCCCATCTTTGTGTGTGCAGGTGGTGCTTTTTGAGTGGAGCTATGCGAAGATTCAACTCATGGGTGAAATGGCATGTTTTCTCACCCTCCTTATCATTTTCTCCATAGTTTATTCCTTAGTCTTATTTTGTCATATTCGTTGTACTTAGTAGATTTCCCTATAGTTTTTGCTTATTTTTTGGACCTGTTGTCTCATAATATTGCGCCCCTACTAACTTGCAGAACTTAGCATATTGGAGAAACATGGTAACTTTTCTAAGGTTGTAGGTCACCTTAAGTAGAAAAGAACCTCTAGAGAAAGTTGGCTCTTAAGGTACTCACCTAAAACTATTCTAATGATTTGCAAGGGAAAGGGTAAGAGGGAAACATAAACTGAAAACTGAAAAACTTAAGGTGATGCACTTAATAATTGTAACATGTACTACAACATAACATACATAATGATTTTAATAAATTAGTTGGTTTCAAGACACAACTCACACTTGTTTCATGTTTATGTATCAATACTTCATAGGAAGGCTTTGGTGTTTGCAATATTAGAAGGAAAAAATGAAGACTTTCTCACAACTAACTACTGTTTGGCACCATGACACAACCTACATAAAACATGAATTTTCTATATAGAGGTGTTAAAATGAGACATACATTCAAGGATGGTAAATCACAAACACATACATCAATCATTCAACTACACACAATAGACAAGATTGAGAAGGTCGAAAATGCTTTCTTTATTGATAAAAGGTACTTACACTATTGTAAATGTTTGCAAATATGAGTTACAATGCTATCTTTCGCTTGAAAGAGCTCCAAAATGAGCTAAAATGCCTTCTAAAAGAAGAAAAAACTAACTTAAAAAATAAACTTTGAAGTTACTTTATGGTTTCCAAGAAGTTGCACAAAGATAGGAACTATAAACTTCTTGGTCTTGTATAACCAAAAAATCCTAAAAGATAGTCCCCAAAATCCCTCCAAAATGTCTCTAAAGTGAAGAAAAGGTCAATCATTGACCTTACCCATCATAAAAGCCCCTAAAACTGTCCCTAAAATGCTCAAACCAAATTAAAACAACCCTATATTCCCTCCATATGTTGGTCAACTTCTTCAACTTCCCCCTATACGATTGGCACAACTCATGAATCTTCAATTACATCTCCTTTGGCCATATCTCGAAAGAAAAAGCACCTTATCTTTGCATTATATATAACATTTAAATAAAGTGATTTATGAGTGCATCACTTTAATCAATGTTTTACATTTAATGAATAAGTTGCAAAACAAAGGTATATTCGGTCATGTTTGGAAACATGGAAAGGAAATAGCAGGCACTAAATACATGGCCAAGGTATTAATTTTTGAAGGAAAAAAATTAAAACAAAGGCAAAAATCCTTTTGTTTTGTCCGCCAACATTTAGGGTTAAAGAAAACCCTAAATACAAAAACCACTGCCACACTTGCATCTCACTTTTCATTTTCACTTTTCAATTTGAAAACTTCGAGCTCGAGCTGCCAAGGGTTTTGAACTAGGAGGATTTTTTGAAGCTTTCTTTGTAAGATTTGTGGTGGAATTTGTGTGGTATAGTTATTTTCCCTTTCCTTTTGGCACTAAAATGTGATTTTCTCAAAATTTGTAGAAGAGATTTCAAAATCTGTTGAAGAAATGGATATTTCTACATATTTTTGTATAGAGAATGATGTAAATACTTGATTTTTTCCTATATTATCTATGCTCAGCCTTTTAATTCTTCAATCTCCATGAGCTTTGCAAGCAATAATGAGAAGAATATTTGTTCTGGGTTTATATTTTTTCTAACAAGTCGTAACTTGATTACTTGTATTTTCTAGAAGATGAAGGGAAAAAACCCTCCACTCTTAACACTCAATGTCTGTGAACTCTCTTGCCACTGTAAACCTCCTTTGCAACTCCTATTATTTTCCCCTTGCATGATTACTGATGTTTGTGGATGATTATAGTTACTTTCTTCAATGTTGGCCTTCAAATGGTTGATCCTTCTCTTTGCTTCCTTAAAGCTTGAAGCTTTTATCACTGGGTAGCAGAGCACATTGTAATGAACCAAATTTGCTAATACATTTCATAATGTGTAAGCCTCACTATACTATCATCTCTATCATTTGATGCCTTAAATATGCCACATACCCTGTTCTATGCACCTTCCAAGGCTTCGAAATTTGTCAAGATTCATGATGTATAAGACAAAAAGATGGATACAACTATTGAAGTTAACAATATTCTACATTGTCAAATTTATACCCATAATAGGAATGTCCATTTTACTGGTCTGTACACTTGTCTTTCATTAATTTTCGCATTCACTTCTAGAACTGTCATTTAAAGAAAGGATTGTTGCATCAATTTTCCTATAAATTTTAGGTCTGAGAAAGGCTAGCATGGTCTTATTTTAGTGAATATTGCCCCCTTTCATATGACTGTAGAAAACTCCCATGAAAGTCTGTCTTTATCACTTTGTTGACTGATACTACATATTGTAAGGGAAAGGCAAGGCTCCATGTTTCTACATCCTCTTGCTGCACACCATTCATCATTTAGTTGATTGTAATCAAAATATTTTCACCCAAATTCAATCGAGCCAAAATATCATCTCTATATAGAGAGTTGACAACAAAATAGAAGCCTTTCCTTTCTCTCTATATATAAGTTGCATTGCTTATGAAGTTAGCTAAAATCATATGAAGATAAACTTGTAAGATATGTTGAGAAACCAATTGATTAAGGGTACAAAATTTGGTTTCTATGGTACTAGCCCATGTCACGACATCATGCTTGGATATTTGATTGCATAACCCCTATGTATCACTAGTATTTTGAAAAGTGATTGTCTCTTCCCTGGTAAGGACTGCCTATTAGCAACTTGACTATCCCTTTTTATCTATACCTCTCATCACTTCCAAGCTTTTATGATGGTACTTTGTCATATGTTATTGATCCACTAGATTTAAGCACTATCCTTTTAGCTGCTCATTGCCACTAGGCAATCCTCATGCATAGGATCACTGCCTCCTTACTGAATTGAACATGTATTTTCCATTAACAATAGTGACTCACCAGGTCACTATCATGAGTGATATGTACTTGTCCAATTGATGACAAATGAGATGAATTTACATTCTTAACCATCTTAAAACACAAGAGGGTAGCATGTTGGGCTTAACCCTTGTGGGAGCCCATTTTACTCCACATGTTGTGATGTTAAATGAAAATAAATTGGCAATGAAAATTTCACCTATACCTGCACAGTGAACAAACATGTTAGATAAAGCAATGAAACTCAAAAGCTTCCAATGATGCCTCATAATAATTGATGACACTCCTCTGCTTTTCTTGATATTTGAAATGTTGCAAAACTATTTTAATGCTTTATGAGAATAAACTATATGTTTGTTGATGTAGCATATGCAAAGAGTATGGGTCCCGAGCTCTAACACAACTTTTCTAATCTCTTGCAGGCATTTAAAGTAGCAACAAGTCAAATTCTGGAGCAACCAAACAAGAGGGATTGAAGTAGGGATGTAGCAGTTCAACTTGGGGTCTGTCATTCAGGCAATGATGGATTCCTACTCTCTTCATATGATTTTTCCTTTCTATTTCTTCAAATGTATAGTTTTTGTCTTATGTTGTATTGAAATAGTTATTCCCACGACTTGTGTGGGAAACCATACATTTGTATTTATCAATAAAAGAAATTATTTAATGCAAAATATGTTGATTTCATTTCTTCATGTAAGCATTTGCATAATGAGTTGTAATTTGCTTGATAATGCTTTTGTGCATATGAATATAACTTAGCAGAATTGAATGTATACCTTTTATCTTTTCTTTGCAAACACAATCTCAGCTCTACCTAATTGAGCTAGAAGCAAAATCAGGTAGCAAGACCCCTATCTGTATGGATGCTAGCATGTCCCTAAGACATCAACATGTCGCACTGGAGTTGGAGATCCATGCTGCCATCCTTAGACAGTGAGTTGTCTGGACAGCAAGCTGAAATTTGGAAATTGACTCTTCTAACCCTATGAACATCTAGTTTAGCAGAAGGAAAGTGGCAAGTTGTTTACCCTTCTTTTTCAGCCTTAGTACCTTGTCATTTTTGATCCGCTTAGAAAACCTGAGGTATTTTAGGGCAGCCTATTCCTTAGGACTCTTTCATGACCTAAAGTCTCGAGGGTGATAGTTCCCCATTCTCTATATTTTTGTGAACTTGACATGAACTATTTTGATTTCATTCCTTGGTATCGAAGAACCTTCTCTTGTATCCTAGGTGTGTTGTAGATTTGTGTGCTTAGGGCATAAAGCCTTGCAACCTAGTCTACGACCCCTAGTTGCATAGTTAGAAGGGCTCTTAGATATTTAGGAGCACAATTTAGATAGGTCACTATCCAATCTCTTGGTCTTTAATGTCCGTTGAGTCTATTTCACCTATGTATGTTAACATAGTCTCATTCACACATATTCCTCCCTCTTAGTCTGTGAGTGGATCACCAAATATATATTTTACCTCGTAGGATTTACCAATAAACAAAGAGAATTCTCCCTTGTACATTCTCACTCGTGTCAATGGGAACATTGTAACTGGTGTCCTAATTGACCCCACGAGCTCAATGAATGTTATAATGGAAGAAAAACTCCTGATAAAAATTTTACATAGGGAGAAATATGAAGATTTGAAGGCCACTATACACACACACGATGGAATCTTGGTCCCTCCTCTCAGTTCTATTACTCTTTTGATCATGGTAGGACCCAGGGTTGTAGATACCTCTTTTGTTATAATTTGAGAGTCGGACTTGTTCAAGGTGAAACTGGGCATTCTATGGATGGTTTCCATGAATGGCATCGCTTGGTAATTCATAAATTTTTCAAGTTCTCTCATGAGGTCTTTGTACATAATTTGCACGACACTGGTTACAAACCATTAGTGTCGCATGGGGGATTCTTATTAGATAATGTTTGGCCTACTCCCATCAATATGCTCCCTTTGAGTATGGACTTGATATATCATGCCTATTTCAAGTATAAGACTGGGGGCACAACACAAAAATTGACCTATACTCCATCTCCTTACACTATTTTAGTAAAAGGTTGCATGATTTTGTGGCAGCAAGTTGCCTCCTCCCAGAAAAAGGGTAAGGGAAAGCTTGCTCATGACCATGGACCTTCCTCTTCTACATCTCCCCCTCTATTCGCTTATGCTTCTTTCCCCGCTATGGCATCCTTGAATCCTTCTCCCATGCCTCACATGGAGAGCTCGATGGTGCCCACTTGGCGAAAAGCTAAGCACCAAGTGTTTGAACTTCCCATCTTGCCCACGATTCCTAGACCCGTGGTTTATGGAAAGGGGAATGGTCCTCATGGAGTTTCCCCCATGTATCAACCTACGTGGCCTCCTACTTTTCCTCCTATAGTGAATGGTTAGAGGCCCACTGCTAAAAAACTTGTGTTTGCTTCTCCACCTTCTATTGTTCCAGCTCACACACTTCTTGGTCCTACTCCTATCCAAGAGGTTTCCCTTCCATCGACGAAGGTCATGGAGGACAATCCTATGATAGAATAAGAGCCTCATGTCCCTTTTCAGATTGTGACTTCTAGTGCTTGAAGCTAACGTAACTGGCTTGCACATGAGTGCAAGCATAGGAGAAAAGCTTTAGCTATTTAACAAGCTACCTTGCAGAAGGCAAGAGGGGAGCCAGTAGCTCCTACTCCAGAACCTCTTGTTGTGCCTCCTCCTTCTTCTCCTTCTTTAGTTCCACTTACCTCAGTTCTTTTGTATCCTTCGTCGGGTGCTAATGATCCTCACCCCATAAGGGTGCAAGTGTTCATCGCTCCTTCCGTGGAGCCTTTGCTTTTGATGTCCCTTCTGAACATCCCTCCATTTGCTCAGCCCATAGACATTCCAAAAACATTGATGGTTTCTTTCGTGGCTTTGTATTCTCCCTCCTCCACCTTCACTTCTTTTATGGGGATCCAATATCCTCCTCTGAAGCCTAACCCAGAGGATCACCTCAATTTGAGTGGTGGTCAGAAGAAGGGATCACCTTCTTCAGGAGCTAGTCCTATTTTGTCCTGCACCATCCTTGTGATAGAGGAGACCCTGTCGTCCCCTGATTTTGTCACTACCCCTTTCAATGAGGTTGGAAATGGATCTTGGGTGCATCCTTCTTCTCCTACCCATTTAACACATGGCACATTAGTTAACTGCATGTTTAACTTGGTGGATAATGTCTCAACTTTGTTAGTGATCTTTCTGATAACCTCATAAGAGCTCAATGAAGAAGACCTTAAGGGGCCTTCTTCTTTTGCCCTTGTTGTAGGAGAGTTGGAGGGTGCTCCCCTCACTATTTGACCCTTGCAGGCCCATCCTCCCTCCCCATATAATGATCTAGATTGGGAGTAGAATGACCTACTGGTTGATGAGGAGTAGGGGAGTACCTCTTCTTTATCTTTAGATTAGATTTGTGTGTGTTGTGTTTACCCTATGCTTTTATTTATGTGTTTTTGATCTTTCCTGGAGGACCCTTCCTACCCTTGTAGATGCTTGGATATAGTTCTAGAAAAAAACTCATGAACTTCCTCTATATGTTTAATCATTCTTCTATATGTTGTGACTTTTATTTTCGACAATTGGGGACGATGCAAAGTGATGGGGGCATTTAAGCCTTCCTTCCATGTTGACCGATTTTTTTTATTGTCTTCATGTGCTCTTCTTCAAGATTTGAGAAGTTCGGGGACTGATGATCTTTCGTTCAATACATCAAAGGTTACTTATTTATATATAAGAACTAATCTGATCCTAAGATCTTAGATTCCCCTATCTCTTGATTTCTGTCTTTTCTTGTCTCTTGTTTTCCATCTTTTCTTACCTCTCTTTTCTCTTACTTTGTGATGTTGTGGTTCTTATGTGTTTTCCCTCATGTTTGTGACAACATTTCCATGTTTACATCTCGAATTGTATTGTGGTCCATAACATACTTGCTTCCTCTTTCTCTCCTTAGGATGTCATGTTCTCCTCTGCTTTGCACACACCATCCTAAGGGGGGGTTGCTAGACCTTTTGATTTTTAAATAAGGTGAATTTGGTGGCCAAAGAATCCCTTACTGAATTTTTTTCATTTTTTAGAAACACATCCTTCAAAAAGGATCCCCTTAGTGAAATTTTTCTTTCAAAAACAAATTCATAGCAAAATAATTTGAAAAATTTCCTTTGAAAAAGGAGTACTTTATATGATGATTTTTTTTGAAAACTTTCCTTTGAGAAGGAGCATTCTTTTTATTAGATTCCTTGATGAAAGAGATCTTTCAAAAGGATTCCTTGATGATAGAATCCTTTGCGAAAAAAATTGCGTTTTTCAAACAGAGTGTCCCTTTGCGTGGGCCCCTTGCTATCTTCAAGGGTTCCCAAGGGAACCCACTTTCAAAACTTCTCCTTCAATTGTTTTTTTTGTGATATGTCTATTTGTTTGAGCATTTTCTCCTAACATGTTTTTTCTGTAGCTTAACCTGTTGCTTTGTAGGAATGAGCACCTCGCCAAGCTTGCCTTACAAGACTGAGCACCTGTAAGGGCATTTCATATCAAACTCTTTGGGACCGAGCACATATGGAGTACTTTCATGTCAAGCCCCACAGGATCGAGAACCTATGGCACTCCCTTTGTAGGACCAAGTACCTATAAAGTTCCTTATTTCTATAGGACCAAGAACCTGTAGAGCCTTTATTTAACTTTCACAGGACTAAGAACCTATGGAACCTTTTTTCAACTTCTATAGGACCGAGAACCTGTGGATACATTCCATTTAGCATTGCAACAAGCAGGCTTGTTAATCCATCAATCCCATCCTTGTACATGTGGTGCTACCATAGAAGTTCCAAGTTTGGAGTCTTGCAAGACCTCCCCTCATCACTGTTGCAGTCGTGTCAAATTTTTGAAGCTCATTGCTTGCATTCTGCCTTCATTGGCCTTGAGAGCCTTTGGGTGGAGGTGGTATCACTTTATTTTCCTTTTGTGGTTTGATATAGTAATGTAGCATCTTTTGTAGTGTTCAATACTTTCCTTTCTTCTTTCCTTCATTGTACTTTCTACTTCATGGCTTTTTTGGCTTTTTGTGGAGGTGGAAACACCAAAGTGGCGGTTTGACTGAGGAAAACCCCTATACAACCCATTTTTCCAATCTTGCTTGTGTGTAGTTGAATGCATGCATGGAGCTCACTGATGAACTGGGGCTTTAATGAGGTTATATTCGCCACCCTTGTCTTCGTTTACTTTTTTTTATCATTTATATAGTTAATTTTCATACTTCATCATCATGTTTATTTTGTTAAAACTAATTAGCTAGGCAGTTAGTAGGTTCTTTGGCGGTTTACACTATACTTTATATTTTCTGATTGTACAGACACCATGTTGTGTTGTTGTCCCAAATACGTGTTGTCCTCGAACAAAGAGTTGTCTAAGGTACAATCTAAACTCTAGAAATTGGCTCGTCTAGCCTCATTTAGACTTTTGGATTTGTAGAGTGACAAAAGCACTTGAGAGTGGTCTTCATTCTCAATTCTCGTCCTAAACATCTGTAAGCTTGAAGTAAGTTAGGGAAACCCTCCACTCTCGACTTTATGTGACCTGAAGCCTTCGTGTGGTTGGTCCCCCTCTCTTACAATACCACAAGCCATGATCTGAAGTGCCCTTCAAGTAACTGAATATCCTTTTTATCGCTGCAACATGTGACTCTCGGAGTAGAATGACCTACTGGTTGATGAGGAGTAGGGGAGTACCTCTTCTTTATCTTTAGATTAGATTTGTGTGTGTTGTGTTTACCCTATGCTTTTATTTATGTGTTTTTGATCTTTCCTGGAGGACCCTTCCTACCCTTGTAGATGCTTGGATATAGTTCTAGAAAAAAACTCATGAACTTCCTCTATATGTTTAATCATTCTTCTATATGTTGTGACTTTTATTTTCGACAATTGGGGACGATGCAAAGTGATGGGGGCATTTAAGCCTTCCTTCCATGTTGACCGATTTTTTTTATTGTCTTCATGTGCTCTTCTTCAAGATTTGAGAAGTTCGGGGACTGATGATCTTTCGTTCAATACATCAAAGGTTACTTATTTATATATAAGAACTAATCTGATCCTAAGATCTTAGATTCCCCTATCTCTTGATTTCTGTCTTTTCTTGTCTCTTGTTTTCCATCTTTTCTTACCTCTCTTTTCTCTTACTTTGTGATGTTGTGGTTCTTATGTGTTTTCCCTCATGTTTGTGACAACATTTCCATGTTTACATCTCGAATTGTATTGTGGTCCATAACATACTTGCTTCCTCTTTCTCTCCTTAGGATGTCATGTTCTCCTCTGCTTTGCACACACCATCCTAAGGGGGGGTTGCTAGACCTTTTTTATTTTAAATAAGGTGAATTTGGTGGCCAAAGAATCCCTTACTGAATTTTTTTCATTTTTTAGAAACACATCCTTCAAAAAGGATCCCCTTAGTGAAATTTTTCTTTCAAAAACAAATTCATAGCAAAATAATTTGAAAAATTTCCTTTGAAAAAGGAGTACTTTATATGATGATTTTTTTTGAAAACTTTCCTTTGAGAAGGAGCATTCTTTTTATTAGATTCCTTGATGAAAGAGATCTTTCAAAAGGATTCCTTGATGATAGAATCCTTTGCGAAAAAAATTGCGTTTTTCAAACAGAGTGTCCCTTTGCGTGGGCCCCTTGCTATCTTCAAGGGTTCCCAAGGGAACCCACTTTCAAAACTTCTCCTTCAATTGTTTTTTTTGTGATATGTCTATTTGTTTGAGCATTTTCTCCTAACATGTTTTTTCTGTAGCTTAACCTGTTGCTTTGTAGGAATGAGCACCTCGCCAAGCTTGCCTTACAAGACTGAGCACCTGTAAGGGCATTTCATATCAAACTCTTTGGGACCGAGCACATATGGAGTACTTTCATGTCAAGCCCCACAGGATCGAGAACCTATGGCACTCCCTTTGTAGGACCAAGTACCTATAAAGTTCCTTATTTCTATAGGACCAAGAACCTGTAGAGCCTTTATTTAACTTTCACAGGACTAAGAACCTATGGAACCTTTTTTCAACTTCTATAGGACCGAGAACCTGTGGATACATTCCATTTAGCATTGCAACAAGCAGGCTTGTTAATCCATCAATCCCATCCTTGTACATGTGGTGCTACCATAGAAGTTCCAAGTTTGGAGTCTTGCAAGACCTCCCCTCATCACTGTTGCAGTCGTGTCAAATTTTTGAAGCTCATTGCTTGCATTCTGCCTTCATTGGCCTTGAGAGCCTTTGGGTGGAGGTGGTATCACTTTATTTTCCTTTTGTGGTTTGATATAGTAATGTAGCATCTTTTGTAGTGTTCAATACTTTCCTTTCTTCTTTCCTTCATTGTACTTTCTACTTCATGGCTTTTTTGGCTTTTTGTGGAGGTGGAAACACCAAAGTGGCGGTTTGACTGAGGAAAACCCCTATACAACCCATTTTTCCAATCTTGCTTGTGTGTAGTTGAATGCATGCATGGAGCTCACTGATGAACTGGGGCTTTAATGAGGTTATATTCGCCACCCTTGTCTTCGTTTACTTTTTTTTATCATTTATATAGTTAATTTTCATACTTCATCATCATGTTTATTTTGTTAAAACTAATTAGCTAGGCAGTTAGTAGGTTCTTTGGCGGTTTACACTATACTTTATATTTTCTGATTGTACAGACACCATGTTGTGTTGTTGTCCCAAATACGTGTTGTCCTCGAACAAAGAGTTGTCTAAGGTACAATCTAAACTCTAGAAATTGGCTCGTCTAGCCTCATTTAGACTTTTGGATTTGTAGAGTGACAAAAGCACTTGAGAGTGGTCTTCATTCTCAATTCTCGTCCTAAACATCTGTAAGCTTGAAGTAAGTTAGGGAAACCCTCCACTCTCGACTTTATGTGACCTGAAGCCTTCGTGTGGTTGGTCCCCCTCTCTTACAATACCACAAGCCATGATCTGAAGTGCCCTTCAAGTAACTGAATATCCTTTTTATCGCTGCAACATGTGACTCTCGGAGTAGAATGACCTACTGGTTGATGAGGAGTAGGGGAGTACCTCTTCTTTATCTTTAGATTAGATTTGTGTGTGTTGTGTTTACCCTATGCTTTTATTTATGTGTTTTTGATCTTTCCTGGAGGACCCTTCCTACCCTTGTAGATGCTTGGATATAGTTCTAGAAAAAAACTCATGAACTTCCTCTATATGTTTAATCATTCTTCTATATGTTGTGACTTTTATTTTCGACAATTGGGGACGATGCAAAGTGATGGGGGCATTTAAGCCTTCCTTCCATGTTGACCGATTTTTTTTATTGTCTTCATGTGCTCTTCTTCAAGATTTGAGAAGTTCGGGGACTGATGATCTTTCGTTCAATACATCAAAGGTTACTTATTTATATATAAGAACTAATCTGATCCTAAGATCTTAGATTCCCCTATCTCTTGATTTCTGTCTTTTCTTGTCTCTTGTTTTCCATCTTTTCTTACCTCTCTTTTCTCTTACTTTGTGATGTTGTGGTTCTTATGTGTTTTCCCTCATGTTTGTGACAACATTTCCATGTTTACATCTCGAATTGTATTGTGGTCCATAACATACTTGCTTCCTCTTTCTCTCCTTAGGATGTCATGTTCTCCTCTGCTTTGCACACACCATCCTAAGGGGGGGTTGCTAGACCTTTTTTATTTTAAATAAGGTGAATTTGGTGGCCAAAGAATCCCTTACTGAATTTTTTTCATTTTTTAGAAACACATCCTTCAAAAAGGATCCCCTTAGTGAAATTTTTCTTTCAAAAACAAATTCATAGCAAAATAATTTGAAAAATTTCCTTTGAAAAAGGAGTACTTTATATGATGATTTTTTTTGAAAACTTTCCTTTGAGAAGGAGCATTCTTTTTATTAGATTCCTTGATGAAAGAGATCTTTCAAAAGGATTCCTTGATGATAGAATCCTTTGCGAAAAAAATTGCGTTTTTCAAACAGAGTGTCCCTTTGCGTGGGCCCCTTGCTATCTTCAAGGGTTCCCAAGGGAACCCACTTTCAAAACTTCTCCTTCAATTGTTTTTTTTGTGATATGTCTATTTGTTTGAGCATTTTCTCCTAACATGTTTTTTCTGTAGCTTAACCTGTTGCTTTGTAGGAATGAGCACCTCGCCAAGCTTGCCTTACAAGACTGAGCACCTGTAAGGGCATTTCATATCAAACTCTTTGGGACCGAGCACATATGGAGTACTTTCATGTCAAGCCCCACAGGATCGAGAACCTATGGCACTCCCTTTGTAGGACCAAGTACCTATAAAGTTCCTTATTTCTATAGGACCAAGAACCTGTAGAGCCTTTATTTAACTTTCACAGGACTAAGAACCTATGGAACCTTTTTTCAACTTCTATAGGACCGAGAACCTGTGGATACATTCCATTTAGCATTGCAACAAGCAGGCTTGTTAATCCATCAATCCCATCCTTGTACATGTGGTGCTACCATAGAAGTTCCAAGTTTGGAGTCTTGCAAGACCTCCCCTCATCACTGTTGCAGTCGTGTCAAATTTTTGAAGCTCATTGCTTGCATTCTGCCTTCATTGGCCTTGAGAGCCTTTGGGTGGAGGTGGTATCACTTTATTTTCCTTTTGTGGTTTGATATAGTAATGTAGCATCTTTTGTAGTGTTCAATACTTTCCTTTCTTCTTTCCTTCATTGTACTTTCTACTTCATGGCTTTTTTGGCTTTTTGTGGAGGTGGAAACACCAAAGTGGCGGTTTGACTGAGGAAAACCCCTATACAACCCATTTTTCCAATCTTGCTTGTGTGTAGTTGAATGCATGCATGGAGCTCACTGATGAACTGGGGCTTTAATGAGGTTATATTCGCCACCCTTGTCTTCGTTTACTTTTTTTTATCATTTATATAGTTAATTTTCATACTTCATCATCATGTTTATTTTGTTAAAACTAATTAGCTAGGCAGTTAGTAGGTTCTTTGGCGGTTTACACTATACTTTATATTTTCTGATTGTACAGACACCATGTTGTGTTGTTGTCCCAAATACGTGTTGTCCTCGAACAAAGAGTTGTCTAAGGTACAATCTAAACTCTAGAAATTGGCTCGTCTAGCCTCATTTAGACTTTTGGATTTGTAGAGTGACAAAAGCACTTGAGAGTGGTCTTCATTCTCAATTCTCGTCCTAAACATCTGTAAGCTTGAAGTAAGTTAGGGAAACCCTCCACTCTCGACTTTATGTGACCTGAAGCCTTCGTGTGGTTGGTCCCCCTCTCTTACAATACCACAAGCCATGATCTGAAGTGCCCTTCAAGTAACTGAATATCCTTTTTATCGCTGCAACATGTGACTCTCTAAGATCTTATTGAAATATAACCACAAGAAAAAATATATGCATGATATATGATCTAGTAGTAGTTAGATATAGCAGTCCTCCAATCATTGATCTATACTTTCTCCAATCATCCTTAGGAGATTCATCATTATTTCTTAGTTTGCAACTAGTAACCATAGGCGTACATACTGTTTAGAATCTTCCATTCAAAACTTCTTCAACATTTACTTAACATACTTTGATTGTGAAATAAAAATACCTTTATTTATCTAATTGATTTGTAGCCCAAGGAAGAAATTAATCTCCCCAAACATTGACATTTCAAATTCTTTTTACATCTCTTCTTTAAATTTTTACACATAGCTTCATTTCCTCCAAAAATTATGTCATCAACATACACAACCACAATCAAGATTTGATATTTTCAACTTTGAAGTAAAGATTGTTATCTATGGTACCTTTATTGAATCCTTGTTGTAACAAGTACCTCTCTAACCTTGCATACCAAACTTTGGGAGCTTGATTCAATCTATATAATGTCTTTTTCAATCTACAAACCATATCCAGTTTATCTGATAATTGAAATCCTTCTATTTGTTCTATGTATACTTCTTCTAATTTACCATTCAAAAAAGCAGACTTCACATCTATTTGATAAACTTTAAAATCCTTATGTGTTGCAAAAGAAAAAAAATCCTAATAGCTTCCATTCTTGCCACAGGTGCAAATGTCTCCTCAAAGTATATTCCTTCTACTTGTGAGTAGCCTTTACACACAAACCTCGCCTTGTTTCTTACCACTTCTCCATTCTCACTCAGCTTGATTTGAAATACCCACTTAATTTTGATCACATTCTTGTTTGTTAGTCTTGGGACAAGTTCCCAAGTCTAGTTTTTCTCAATCTACATTAGTTTTTCTTCCATACCCTTGATCCAATACTCATCCTTGCATGATTCATTCACAGTTTAGGTTGAACTTTAGAAAGTAAACATAGATTTACCTATTGTTCAAAAATTTCCTTCTTGTCAATATACCTTTTCTCTTATCACCAATGATATGTTCTTCATAATGATTCTTTTGCACATACTTAGGAGTTTTAGGAATCTTTTTTGGAGCTTCTTCCTCTTCAATCTGTACTTCTTTTTCCTTAGATTTTTCTTCTTCTTTGCAAGAAGACTGATCTGATTCATATCCATCCATCACCATTGAATTCTTCTATAGATCTTCATCAACCTTGACACTTGCACTTTCAACAATCTTTCTTAGTCTCTTGTTGTAGCATCAATAAGCTTTGCTTTTAGTAGAATATCCAAGGAAGATACCTTCATCAGACCTTGCATCAAAATTTCGTAAGTTTTCTTCATCCCTTCTGATATAGAATTTGCTTCCAAACACTCTAAAGTATTTTACAATAGGAATCCTTCCATACCATAGCTCATAAGGAGTCTTTTTCTTGTTTTCTCTTGCTTGAACTCTATTAAGTATATAAACAATAGTATGAATTGCTCCTCTCTCATGGACTTCCGATAGATTTGTTCCTTTCATCATTGTCCTTGTAGCTTCTTGAATAGTCCTATTCTTTATTTCAACCACTCCATTCTATTGAGGAATCCTAGGGGTAGATAAATGCCTCTTTATTCCATGATTCTCACAAAAATATCTTAAACTCATTGGAGGTGAACTCTCCACCTCAATCAGAGCTCAAACATTTGATTTTCATAATCATTTCATTTTGAACCATAAATTTGAATGCTTTGAACTTATCTAGAGCTTCTAATTTTTCTTTGAGAAAGGTAACCCATGTCATTCTAAAATAATCATCAATCAATAGCATGATTTAATTATCACCTTGAAGACTTCTTACTCTATTAGGACCACAAAGATTTGTATGCACCAATTCCAACAATCTAGTAGAAGATTTCTCTTTGACTTTGAAACTTCTTTCTTCTTTCCAACTTGACATTCCTTATAGAAAACATTGATGGGATTTTTAATCTTTGGAAGATCTCTTACAGCTTGAACTGAACTTATTCTCACTAGGCTATCAAAATTTATGTGACACATTCTTTTATGTCATAGCCTACTCTCATTGATCTAAGTCATGAAAAAATAACCACCAACACCCTTGAGCTGATAGACATAACCAAGTATCATTGATTTGAGTCCTAAAACATAAGATTGTATCCCTTGCTACACATGTGTCTAACACTTAAGAGGTTATGTCTTAAACTCTTAACATAAAGAACACATTCAGTATTATGCTTTCCATCAAAACTGATTTAACCTCTTCCACATATCTTCGTAGATGTATCATCACCAAACCTAACAAGTCATCCATATTTTTCAAGTTTAACAAACTTACTCTTATCACCGTTCATATGATTAGAGCATCCAATGTCAATGATCTAGTATTTCTTCTCCCATCTAGTATGAAAAGCAGATACCAAAATTCCTTCGGTATTAGTAATTGCTTTCGGATCCCTTTCCTTCACACATCTTTCAGAGTTAGCAGAATTAGTTTCATATTTTAAATCCATGAACAAGAATTCACCATCCTCATCATCTCCATAATCAAATTCAACATCAGATATACTTGCATATTCTCTAACATAATAACTTTTTTTAATCATCTTACCTTTTTTCTCCCTGTTCTTGTCATTCAAAGCTCTATTTGGACATCTTGAAGCATAATGACCTATCTTTCCACAACTAAAACATTTGAAAGGAAACTTACCTCTGTAATTTCTAGTACTCTTTTTCATTCTTCTTATAAATTTAACTTCCACATCATCAAGATCCTCCTGGTCTAATTTCACAATCTTCTCTGATTTGCCAGCCTTAAAAGTAGTCTCAAATTTTGCACTACATGTACCAAATTCTCTCATTTCAAAAGTAGTTAAAGAACCATACAACTAATCTCTAGTATATTGATTCAAATTTTTTAATTCTTCAATAGCAAAAAATTTATGACTATAAGCTTTAATAAGAGTTCTAAGTTACTTCTTTACCACTTCTTCTTTCAGTTCTCCACCAAGACCTCTAATGTCATTGACAACTACATCCACCTTCTGCAAGTAGCTTGTGATATTTTTTTCAGACATTCACAGGGTTTCAAACATGATCTTCAGATTCTGCATCTTAGTTTGCTTGACCTTATCATCTCCTTCATAAATGATTTCTAACTTTACCCAATTTCTCTAGCAGTTTTTAGATTCACAACTTTCACCAATTTATAATTAGCAAGACCACTTAAGAGAGCATACCTTGCTTTACCATTGTTTTCATAGGCCTTGATATCATTATTATTACATAGACCATTCATAGGTATAAAATATTTAGTCTCAATAGATGTCCAAATTTCAAAACCAAGAGAATCCAAATAACCTTCCATCCTTGTCTTCTAGAATGCATAATTTGATCCATCAAACATTGGAACATCTTTCTTGTGCACCATCCTAGACCTACCTCAAGTGGTTGAGATTTCTTCCAAGGAACCTTTCTCTAATATCAATTGTTGCATGCACAAGACAACTGAGAGGGGAGGGAGAATCAGTTGTACGTTAAAACTTCACAATGCTCACAAAAATTTAAATCCACACTAAATCAATTAACCCTTAATTTGTTAGAATGTTTTATCATGAAAGTAGATAACAAAAAAAAAACCAAATCAACACCAAATTTATGTGGAAAACCTAAGAAGGGAAAACCATGGTGAGGATTAACTCACAATATAAAGTAATATCAACACCGAGTATAGTAGGGCTCACTACCCAAAAGAAAGAAAGGCTCACTATCATAATAGAAAAGAAGATAGAGAAGAGTGTTACAATAAGAAAACCATCTCAATACAACAAAAAATTCCACCACAACATCATCGAAACCTTCGCAGTCTTACTATAGGATTGTAGACACCTTCTGCTTGCAACGTTTAGTAATCTAATGTATGGAAGCTCACACTAAACTTAAAAAATTCTCACTCTACAACTTTTCAATTCACGTCATTTGAATCACACATATCTATCTTCACATCCCTTAAAAACTTAACTCATATTTATACGATCTTCAACCTTGAAAACTTTCTCCAAGGTCAGATATGCAACTCAATCGTGCAAATTCAAATTAGGTCGGCACCAAGACATTCCTATGGTGGAAAGAAATGAAAATCGACTGCAACACACCTTAGGTATGATCTAAATCCAATCATACACACCACTCCACACTTCCAAAAACATCGAAGCAACTTTGTAATTAGTGTAAATACCCAAGGTCGATCGAACCTACGTTAACACCATCAAACATTTAAGTATACTCTTCCTCAAATACAAAGACGACACTCAGACAACACACCATGTTTGAACACAATTTGGAATATTCCACAAACACCTTAAAACCCAACAAATTCATTCACAACTACTTTCACATGAAGAATATACACACCCAGTACACTCAAATAATTCTTTCATATACTGCAACTCGAGAAACTAATTGATAAAGCACCAAGCCTCAAACAAATTCAACTGAAAAAAGATACAAACACTATCAGTACCCTTCCACATCTAGAAGACTTGAAACCAATCTATGGAGAAATGTGGAGCATAAACATTTCTCCTAGACACCTCTGCATACACAATTCACACACTGGTGAACACACCTTCTTCTAGACAATAGTCTAGCACACCAAATTTTGAATATAACACCTCTAAATACCTCTCATTGACATATCCAAACCACACAAGTAGATCTTTAACATAGGAGAAATGTGGAGCCAAACCAAAACGCTACTCTGCAGCACAGAACACCACTGCAACACACTATTTCCTCTTTTTATTTAAATTTTCTCAAAAGCACTTGGAAACCAAGCACCAAAGACACATATTCAACACTTCCTCATCACCACCAAGCCAACTACAACCTAGAAACTCAACCATACATCCATAGACAAAAGCTTATCAAAGAAACACTAGAGATTGGCACTAGTAGCTTACTAATGACAACATAATGAAACTAATCAAAGCATCATTAGAGACAACAACTCAATACCAATTTCTCACACGCTTACAACAATATCTTGCTTATATAGTTGACACAAATGACAAAACAATCTTGTTGAAATCAATGACAACACCAACTGCACATACTTGCAACATTTGTCACCTCCATCCTCTACTAAGTTGTATATAAACTCACTACCTAGCTTGTATTCATACATTGAGATACATTTGTTGCATACTTTGGAATACATGTATATTGATGCATGCAATCATTCTTCTAAAGTTTCTCTTTGAGCTCCTAATGTAATATTGTCATCTTGACATTTACACATCTCTTGGAATCATGGGTTTATAATTATGTTATTTCCTTTACAATTTTATATCGTATTTCTCTCATAGAAAGATCTTGGTTAGTCACCTATTTCAAATTTATTACATTTTGGAGGAATGTTTAGAAGAGGATACTTTGGGATTTATTTTTTGGATGGGGTTGGAGATTAGAATAATGGATTGTGGATGAAACATTAATTAAGAAAGTTGGTTTTTTATTTTGGAGGAATTTTTTGAAGAGGAGACTTTTGGATTTATGTTTTTGGATGGGAATGGAGATTAGAAGAATAGGATGATGGATGAAAGATTTATTAAGAAAGTTGGATTTTTATTTTGGAGGAATGTTTGGAAGAGGATACTTTTGGATTAATTTTTTTGAATGGGAATGGAGATTAGAAGAATGGGATGATTGATGAAAGGTTGATTAAGAAAGATAGATCTTGATTTTAGAGGAAGATGAAAATTAGGATGAAGGATTATGTAGAGAAGGGGGACCTATCACCCTCGAGACTCCAAGTCACAAAAGATTCCTAAGGAACATGTTGCACTAAACTACCTCAAGTTTTCTAAGCATATTGAAAAGGACAAGATACTAAGGCTAAAAAAGAAGGGCAAACAACTTGCCACTTTCCTTCTATTAAAACAGATGTTCACAAGATCAGAAGAGCCAATTTCCAAGGTTCAACCTACTACCCAAACAACTCACTATCTGAGGACAACAGTGCAGATCTTAGACTCCAATGTGGTGCATTGACATGTAAGGGATGCACTAGCATCTGTAGGGACAA
>VDFB02389311.1:0-34400 GCA_007258455.2 Sequoia sempervirens | reverse complement strand
TGGTATCAAGACATTTATGACTACCTCAAGTCCCAAACCCTTCCCCCCAACCTATCCAATAACCAAAGAAAGTCCTTTATCCGAAAAGCTGCCAGATACACCATCCTCAGTGACACCCTTTACCGACGTAGCTTTGATAATTCCCTTCTTCGATGTCTTGACACTGATGAAGCACGAACGACCTTGCGAGAGGTACATGAGGGTATATGTGGATCCCATTCAAGTGGTCCTACTTTAGCCAAAAAGATAACGAGACTTGGGTATTACTGGCCAACCATTGAGAAAGATGCACTTGAATTTGTCAGAATGTGTCGCCAATGTCAAATACACAGTGACTTGATTCATGCGCCAGCACAGGAACTTCGGCCAATTACATCTCCTTGGCCCTTCACACAATGGGGACTCGACCTCGTGGGCAAGATCCATCCTACCTCGTCCAATGGCCACAAATTCATCATTACCGCCACTGAGTACTTTACTAAGTGGATCGAAGCCATCCCACTCACTTATATTACCGGAAAACAAATTTCCAAGTTTATCCTCAACTATATCATCTGTCGATATGGTATTCCACAATCCATAATCACAGATAATGGTCGTCCCTTCAAAAATCAGGATGTCCGTGAACTTTGTGAACGCTTCCATATCCGACACCACTTCTCCACGCCTTACTACCCACAAGGAAATGGTCAAGCTGAGGCATCCAATAAAACAATCATCAAAATTCTTAAGAAAACCGTCAATGATGCTGGTCGTGACTGGCACATACAACTCAATCCTGCTTTGTGGGCATATCGCACTTGCATCCGTACTCCCACTGGAGCCACTCCATTTGCCCTCGTCTTTGGAGCCGAAGCCATCTTGCCCATAGAGGTCAAAATTCCATCCCTACGAGTCTCTATGAAAGGTCTAATCACTGATGAAGAATATCGACAGTCACGGCTGCATGAATTAGAAATGCTAGATGAACGCAGACATAATGCCTTGAACCACTTACAGGCATATCAAAATCGTCTTTGCAGAAGCTACAACAAAAGAGTGCTGACTCGAAAATTTGACATTGGTGACTTGGTTCTCATGCAGAATCCTAAGAATCAGTCTGACAGAGAAAAACCAGGCAAGTTTGAGCCCAATTGGTTGGGTCCATACATCATCACTGCGTCATTTGGTTCTGGCGCATATCAGTTGGCTACTCCAGATGGTGAACAATTAACAGAGCCAATCAATAGTTTGCATTTACGCAAGTTTTATACATAGCATCAGAAATTCTAGCCGACAACCATTAAAAAAAAATGAAAAAATTGACAAAAATAAAGAGAAATAATTCATCCAATAGTGAAAACCTGGTAAACAGGCGCTTTGGATAAGTACCATGGTGAAAACCTAGCGGACAGGCGCCATGTATAGTCGGTCATTGCTTTGACATCTACTATCACTCTATCTACCTTCGTCCATAATAAACATCCATTTTTCTGACATTCATCACAACGTTTCACCTGGACATCATGACATTTCTTTCCATGGCTGACAGTGATTGACATCGAAGTCTTGTGCACCGCCTATCGTTCATACCTGTCATGTTCTTTCCATCAACTTGACTAGGGGCAATATTTTATCATGAGACTGCAGTGGGTATCGCACATGGTCTTGACAATCGAAAAAGTCCTAAACAAATCCTAAAAATCATAAAAAGTCCTGAAAAAATCCTAAAAATCATAAAAAGTCCTAAACAAATCCTAAAAATATAAAAAGTCCTGAAAAAATCATAAAAATCATAAAAAGTCCTGAAAAAATCCTAAAAATTATAAAATGTCCTGAAAAAAGACCTAAAAATTGAAAAATATCCTGAAAAAAGACCTAAAAATTGAAAAATGTCCTAAAAAAGACCTAAAAATTGAAAAATGTCCTGAAGAAAGCACAAAAACATCCAAATAACATCACAAATCCCAAAAACAGAGTCAAAATTAGTCATTTCATTCGTGTTATTCTTTGTCAATAGTTGAACTACGTGGTCTCTGCGCATTTGCTACATAGGCAAGGCCATCAGTCGATGTGCCCCCGAGGCGCCCTAGGTTCAGTCCCTTAGGGTTTTTTTAGGTCAAGTCAAAACATGTCAATTCGTATTCAATTTGTTTGTCTGTCCCAGTTGAACTACGAGGTCTCTGAGTGCACGACGTAGGCAAGGCCATCTGTCGATGAGCCCCTGAGGCCACCTAAGTCAGTCCTTTAGGGTTCGTCATGTCGGTCAAATATGTCAGACATAGTCACACTCAGAAACAAGACAATCATTTGAACGTCAACATTCAAATCAATAGACAACATAGCCCAGTCAGTCATCAAGCCAAACATCCATCAAATTTCCAACACAATGTCAACCTAGTCACTTTATGGTCCCCTTCAAGATGTGTCCTTCTTGGAATTGGACCCCATCAAAACATCATTGGCCTTTTCAGGATGTGTCCTTCCTGATGACAGGCTTCGTCACATAGTCAACCTTTTCAGGATGTGTCCTTCTTGACGACATGCTTCATCACATAGTCATTGGCCTTTTCAGGATGTGTCTTTTTTGATGACAGGCATCGTCAAAACTTCAATACTGTCAGACTCTTCAAATTGTCAAACTGTCAAACTGTCACACAACCAACCTTCGACACACAAATCTTGGCAAACATATTGAATGGCTGTTGATTTTTCTGGTCTATTTTGTTTTATCTTTTTATTGTTTTGTCTCTTGGTCCTGTTACTAGCTACCTCAAGGATGTCCCATGAAGGATTTAGAGGTGCAATGATGTCTCATGGCCTACTTTTTTTTCTTGATTGTTGTCTTTGGTGTGTCTTGACAAAAAGACTGGGGCAACTTGGCCTTTAGTATGAGTTAGGACATTCCTTGTCTGTGGCTGTCTATTTTTCACAAGTGGATGACCTTGCACACCTTGGTCTATGTCATATCATGGTGTTTGTTGTCCATTTGTCACATTTTACCGCCCAATGATGATTATGCAATGCCTATGATGTTATTTGGAAAAATATTGAAGTATTCCTTTTTCATCCTCACATCCATGATTTCCACACTAACATTCTTCTATTCCTTCATCCTCTAGTCCTCTCATCCATTTCGAGAGCACACTCACGTTCTTTCAACCTGCCTGTCCTCTCGAGGGGGCATACCACTACCTCCTCGTCATCCTTCCTCTCCTCACTTTCAAACTAGGACATATTTTTGACTTGTTCTTTGACATAATGCGATAAACTGTATCATGTCAAAGAGGGGCAAAATGTAGACACATAAAAATGGCCTCGCCTTGCAAACCATATTTCATACAATGACCATGCTTCTTACTCACATAATGCAATTATTTAATCGGGTCCTAATGTCATAATTATTCCTCCATGATTATTTAAATAAATAAATTGCATTTATTTATTTAGATACGTCACTAATTAGTCCTTATGCCTTCTAATAATTCTCCATTTAACCATTTATCTTTCAATCAAATAAATTTATTTATTTATCCCACTTTCCATCTCACCAAATAAATAATTAAAATGATTATTTGTTCTCTTTTGTCTCATTCCCATTTATGAATTAAATCATTATTTAATTCATAAGTCAACATTCTCCACAAATTAAATAATTTCTATTATGCCAACTACCTATTTTTCTCCACCATTGATTTGATTATCTCCAATTAAATCTCAACCCTTTATTTCAAGGCTTGCCCTAACTTTGACCTAATGTTGCCCTAACCCTAATCATCCTTATCACATTGAATCCTAGCCGTTGATCTTAGGGCTTCACCAACTTTTAATCTTGTCTGTCCATTCACCATTTGGAATTCTTTAAAAGGCCCTCTCTCAAGTCATTTTACACACACACAAGTTATTTTCAGTATGCTTGAGAGCTTTTTGAGTGCTTGAGCATACACATTTCTTCAATATTTTGCTTGGCTTTGTCATAGGTTATAGTTGCACTTCAAATTTGAGGGCAATTATATCATTTTTAGCAAGATAGAGAAGACCAATGGAGGTGAATCAATGGAGGCTTGAAGACTAGGTGAATTTGTTTCATACTCTCATGTTTCTTGCTTTCATTGTTCTCCATTGTTATTAGGGATTTAATGGTTTTATGCTATTTGCAATCTAACTTGGAAATTTCTCTAATTCTGAGTTTGAATATCTATTGCATGTGATAGGTGATTGCTTGCAGTGATTCTTGGGGACTATGAAGTTCAACTTCTACAATTATATCCATTTTTCTTTCATGTATAATGATGTTTTTACAAGGTTAGCTTGGCACAACCACAAAACATGCAACTCTAACATTTAACAACACCTTGTATCACATTTTTTATTTTAAAGTCAAGCTACACAGTCTCCATTTCAGATCAACCTTGTCTACAAACAAGATACTTATGAGGCCTGGTATTGTCCATGAACAATACAATAAAAATAAAGGATGTTATTGCAGTGATAGGCTTGGGATTGTGGCAACAGAAGGGGATTCACAATTTTTAAAGCCCCAGTTACATTGTGCTTAGGGAAATGCAATTGTACATAGATCTGTACATATCTTCTCTTGCTTGGAGTTCTGAACTTGCTATTCTCGAGATACAAAAATAAGCTAATTATTATCTTCATTTGTGTTGCCTTTTGTTGCTTCAAAGTGATTATAGTTTCTTAGAATAAAACAAATTACATGGAACTTCACGATTGTAAAGATCATATTAAATGGAAGGGAAAAAGAAAATGCATGATTATAATTGTTGAGTATGAAAAGCAAGTATTACTTGAAGATTAAAATGAACAAAAATATTTACGTGTATGCAGATAGGTGCTTACATGTAGTCATATTTATGTTGAGGATCAGATAGAAACTATATTTATGTTGTGATTGGGACTGTAAAGTTAAATTTGCTTCCCATAGTTGGGACTTTCACTATGGCTGATATATCCATTGCAGCTACATCTGCTATTGGCTGTTTTTTTTAAATGTAGGTAGAATTTTCTTTCATTGGATAATACTGTAGGCAAGGGTGTATGAAGAAACGGTCAAGCATCACCAGCATCAAATAAAAACATGCTCATTGCCATGTATGGACAAATAATTCAGAACCTAGCAAAGAACTCTAAAGATATAGAAAGAGTTTCCATTAAAAACTTTTAAAGTAAGTTGACTTTATTAGAGCAACAATTTTGATACTCTTTACCCTCAAACAATTTTTCTCAAAGAACAATTTAAGCTGTAGGAAGAATCTGTTATGTGCTATAAACTTGCAGTGTGGGATACTCAGGTTCAAAATTCGTCTGGAAGCATTAAGGTGACCCATAACTTCATGGGATATATGGCAAAGTTTTTGATCCTAAGAATCTACTGCATCGTTTCAACAATTTAATTATGTTCCCTGATCACATCTATCATAATCATCATTAATTCAAGAGGCAAGATTTCTATATACTCACCACATTCACCAAGGTCTAATCTTCTTGTACACTTGGCAGCAGCTATTCGTGCATCAACTTTAATTTGCATTGGTCTTCAATCTTCGGAGAATTGAAAGAAGATTTCAAATTACAAATGCAAAGTGAGAACTGTTTTCTAGCAATTGTACCATTGTTAGTATTTTGGAATCAATTTTGCAATAGGGGCACAATTTGTTTGACAAAATTGAGCATGTTTTGACTACAATTGGAAGTGAAGAGATATTGCAAAGTGGTCTGTCCACTATGTATCTAGTACAGTGAAGTTGACGACAACACTTTCAATGTTGCGTATCCAAAAGTGGTCCAATAGACTGCCTGCATGTGTTGTTGGCTTGTCAACAAGTAGTGACAGTTTGTGTTGTTGCATAAATTCAAGGAGGAGTGCTTGTGTTTTTGTAGATTGTAGCATGTCAATGTTAAAGTCGCCAGCAACAATCAATTTGGAGGTAGGTGGCAATGAGTTGAGAATGTTTTCTATTAGGCTGAATAAATCATGAATGTGTGTGTTCGGTGTCAAGTACAAATTTGTGATGTGTAGAGCGGTGCCTAGATGCAATAGGTCAATGGTTATCGATTCTATATACTTTGTTGCAAATGTCTAGATGGTTTGGATTGAAACTATTTTCTTGCAACATGTTAATAGACCATGAATACTGAATGCAGTGTAGCAATTCCATGTTTCGTTAAGGAAATTGACATTGTCGAGGACATTGTGTCTTGTTTCCTAGAAACAAAGAATGGTTGCTTCCAGCAAGTCATAGTCATGTGCTATTTCTTGGGCATGCAATGCAAAGCTATGTGCATTCAAAGAGCATAGGTTGAAGTGGCTTGAACAAACAAATGCAAGATTGTGTTGTACTTTCCATTGTGCCAAGGTCATGAGGCGTTGCATTTCATTATTTACTTTTTCTGAAACCTTGAAATTTTGTTCCTATAATTTATGTATGAGGTACAATGACTCGATGTTCCTTACACGTGATAGTGCAATGTAAAAAAGACCATGTTGATAGACTTTACAGGGATCAAAAGCAAGTGTGTCCATTGTGAGACCTTGTGCTCTATGAATAGTTCATGCACAGGCAAGTTGCAAAGGGAATTGTGCTCTAGTGACTATTTTCGTAGTTGTTTTGAATTTTCTAATGATTCTTGTTATGAGTGTCCATGAAGGAAAAATAAAATTTGTGTATAGATTTTGTATTCTTTGATGATGCGATTTGCCAACAGTGGGGTCATTGAATTGAATCCAAACAATGTCCTCTTGGTTAGTTGTATACGTTTTAAAAATGCCATCTACACCATTGACAAGGCCATCTTGTGTATCAAGGTTACCAATAATCAATTCAACTAAAATGTCTTGTTTGAGAAAAATTGTAGCAAGAAAGGATGACTTGTCTGGTTGAAATTTTATGCTATCAATGGTTGTATCTTGTTTTTCCACTGCTTCTAGAATGAAGAGCTTTATGGGTAAGTAGTCTAGCATTTTTTTGTTGTGCTCATTGACTGCAAAATTTTTGTGAAACAAGTATGGAAATCATGGATCATTGGGAGGTGTCTTGTAGCACATTGCATTCAAATAGCTAATGTTTTCACTAGTTTGTTGAGAAGTTCTAGCACGATTAAGTACGGAAATGAAATGTTGATTTGTTTGTCTAATCACACTACGTAATTCAAAGCATTTGACATTGTCGATCCAAAAGGTGTATGGCATTTTCTCTTTGTTTATTGTTGGTTCCTCAAATATCCAAGCATCGCATATAGGTTGTGCTTGGTAGAAGTCTCCAAAAAATATGATGTTTATATTGCCAAAAGGTTTTGTTGGTGTGTGTTTGATTTGACGAAGTCTTCTGTAAATGTTGTAAATCATTTTCGAGCCAATCAAAGAGACTTCATCAATGAGAAGAATTTGCAATTGCTCAAACTTTTTGCTTAACATATCCGCTATGTTTGAATCTAGGGGTGACATTTTTGAAGAATTGTGTGGTAGATGGAAGATTGAATGTGCAATGGTGCTACCTGCATTGAATGTTGCTTTTCCTATTAAAACAACAACAATGCCTTTTGGTTTTAGTGGGTCACTATCCAACTGCTTATTGTAGAATTGGATCATTACTTCAAAAATGGCTTTAGTTGTGAAGGTTTTTCCAGTGCATGCTCCACCTATCAAGAACAAGTAGAAAGGTTTATTGGGTGCTAGTATTTTTGTCATTAGTACATCCTTTAGTCAAAGACATCCTTTAGTATCGATTGTTGTTCTTTGTTCAATTGTTTTTGTAATTTGAAGTATTCCTTGTTGCTTAGGAGTAATGGGTGTGCTATCTCTAAAAATATTTTCTTGGAGATTGAGTCTGTGACCTTTATATTTTTCATATGGTTTAGGTTGCTCATGATGTCGTATTTTTCTATGCCATTTTGCAATTTGCTTTTTTCAATTTCATTTGCAATGTCTATTGTTGGGTGCATATCATTGTCAGCTTTTGTAGCAGCTTTGTCAATGTCACCCCATGTAGGAGAAATTTGTGCAGTGAACAATTTTTCGATTGTTGCAATTTGTGATTTTTTAGCATTGAACACTACATTCCATGTTTCATATCCAATGAGCAAGGTTTGCTCACTAGTTCTGAAAGGCACACATAACATAAGTTTCTCTCTGTAATAATTCTCAGGGTCAATGTGTGGATTGTATCTTACATAGCGAATGATCTACGAAGTTGCTCTTTTCTAGAGCTTTGTTGAGTTCCTTGAATAGAAGGCAACGTATTCGGCTAGTGACCAGTTGTCAAGAGCTTTTGGTCGGTGTGTGTATTTTTCTATTGCAGATGCACACATGATATTTTCATAATCATTTGGCTCTTTTGCTAATAGTTTAGGGATTTTCAACATGAAGACTCTATTTTCTAGTGGTGCAGTATTGATGAAAACCATTTTCCTTGAGCATCTATGCAATGGTAGTGAGAGAAAAATATGAGTAGCTTGACAACTAGACATTTGTTGGTAGTTTAGCAATGCATTGCCAAGTTTTTGTATGAACTGTATCTTCCCATCATAAGCATGTGTGCACTATTGCCACAATTGTCGAAATGAAAAAGACAATGTTTTGTCATATATGAACTACAGTAAGACACAACAACATATGCGTCTAAAATAAATTATGTCTTTATTTGCATACCACAGCCTTGGTACTTTTTTTGCAAAGGAATTTATCCAAATATCAGCTAGTTCTCTTTTTAGCATGACAATCTTGCATGTCAATGTTGATCAAAGCATTGCAATGTAATCAGTTTCATTCACTTCTAATTTTTCCAAGAAATTTTGAAATGAAACCTCTTTTGTGTAGTGTTTGTTTTCCAGTTGCTTGAAAAAAAATCTTGCTCTATCCTTGATTGCAGGATGAGGCATGGGAAATGGCTCTAATATTGTTGTTTTGCTCATGGGAGGCAACATAAAACTAAATTTGCAGCTTGAGTTTCTGTATTTCCTGCAAGTCTTTGTATGATGGCATGTTTGCATTTTCACAAGATTTGTATCAAGTAGTGATGAGTTGCAAGAAATTTACTTGTCGACAAAGCTTTCTATTTCAAAATTCAAGCAATTTCCATATATAGGTGCATTCTTTATCCATAGCAAGAAATGAACATGTTCATTGCCTTGGTTTTGGAATTTTGTGACAAAACAATAGTTCATGACTTGGCCAAAGAGCTCATGGTTTTTTAGCATTATTTTTTGAAATGCATTGATTTTATGATTAAAGTACCAATTGCAAAGCACTGGGCTCTTTTTGATTTCAAAGTCTAGATCCCTATCTTCTATACTTTCATTACAGTTGCTTTGTTGTTGAATGGATATTTGTTGTAAAGCTTTGCACAATGGCTCTCATAAGTGCTCAACACTTGTCAATGTTACAAAAAATGTTGGAGGTCCCAATTGTCTTATCCAGGGAAAACTTTAAGAAACCCCCCCTCGGCGAAGGTGTAAAATCTTGGCGAATCTTGTACACTTCCCAATAAAAATATTAATTTTAGTGGCAAATTTTTTCGTTTTTCGTGAAAAAAAAAGTCCATTGGCAAATCTTTTCTAATTGCTAGAAGTCTATGGAAAATCCTAACGAAATGCAAATTTTTTAAAACCACTAATTTTTTTCCATTGGCGATTAAAATGTATTTTCAAACCAATAAAATATTTTGATTGGCAAATTAAACCTATTTTCAAACTAGAAAAAATAATTTTGTTGGCGATTAAAACTTTTTTTCAAACTAAAAAATAAAATTCATTGGAAAATTAAACCTATTTTCAAATGATTAAGAAAAAAACATTGGCGGATTAAACATTATTTAGTAAGCGAAGGAGGCGCGGAAGTTTCTGTAAAAAGTGAAGCATTTATGAAGGTTTTTTGCCAACACTGGACGTACGTTTTGGAATCAGCATTAATGGAGATGGCTGGCAAATTGAGATGTATTAAAGACACACATCTCATGTAGCTAGTCGGCGGTGGGTGGTTGTTAGGAATCCAGTGAACTAGAGAAAAAATGGAGCCTAGTTTCACCTTGACATCATGAAGGAAGCTGGACCCTTTCGTTGGCAAAGCGTCTATGAAGTGGCTGTGGGGTTTATTTCTCTTCAAGGATGTGCAGGTGGCGCAAGCAGTTCAATTTATTTTGGGTAATGGATTTGAAAAATTAAAGCACAGATACAAGACCAATATGTATATTTATTTGTTGGTCATGGCTTGGGGTCTGGACTTAAGAGAGCTAGTGGATGTAGTGAGGAAAGTCATGAAAACTCTGGTTCACAAAGATTTTTTAGAGGATATGGAAGTCACTTTGGAATGGGCGATATCAGGAGTGGGGCTTGTTAAGGTTGAAGGCATGGATGGTGGAGGCCCAAAGCTCACAGATTTAAATCATCTCTTTATCAGGTGGCCAGAATGACACACCAAAGCTGTGTGGCGAGAAGGTGTGGAGCGCGGGTGGCAAGCACTCAAAATTTGCGTTGAGCTAATGGAGGCCAAGGAGGTCATAGAGAATCTTAAAGACATCGCCAGCGTAGAGATGTGTGAAAAGAAGGGTCTGCGTCCGAGGAAGAAGATGAAGCCATTAATGGAGATAGAGTCATTGGAGATGGGTAATTAATCAAAGGTGTATGAGTAGTACAAGTTTAAAAAAATAGATTACTGTACTAAATCTTGTGACTTGTCTGTGATTTTGTTTTTTGGGGGTTATGCCTGGATTTGCATTGTAATTGTAAAACACCTTGCGGCACGAACAATGGTTGGAAGGGTAGATTTCAGGCGACTATGACTAGGGATAATTTGATATGTTTGAAATGGAAATTGTGCTGGCTAATCAACTTTTTTGGTAGTTGATGGATGAACATAAATCTAAAGTATATTTTATAGCATTAGTTTAGATTTGGAATAATTCTTTTTAAGGTATATTTTATAGCATTAGTTTAAAATTGGAATAATTTTTGGTAGTTGATGGATGAAGATAAATCTAAAGTATATAATAATGTTTATGATAAAAATATAAATTAGTTTAGAATTGGAATAATTCTTTCTAATTTCACTTTATATTAATATATATGTATTATGATTTATTCAACAACAATAGCATTTATTTTATAGCATTTTGTTTACAGTGATTCTCAACTTTGATTTTTTTTAAGATAATACAACATTTGGTTTTATTGGTGAGCACGTTGAAATTTTATTTGCCTTTTACAAATAATTTATGTTTTTAGATAGATGAATTTAAGGATTAAACTATAAAAAAATTCAACAACATTTATTTTATAGCATTTATTTAATATGTATGATTAATAAAATCAATAATATTTTAATATAAAAGATTTTATATAAAAAAATATAAATTAAATATTTTTTTGACAGTTAAATTTTTTCATAAAATGTAAAGTGACAGGCATTTAAATTCACACGTACCGATCTTAATTACCCATCGATCCTCCAGTCATGTCCACTTGCTAAAATTTTCCCATGATCTTCACTTCATAAATGCACCGTCCTTGCCACCTTTCCTATCTTAATTCACTAAATTCGAGGTTTTGGTGCTTTTCCTAACCTTAGTTGCAAGTCTTTCTTGGTCATCTATGTAGTCGGTGGGTCGAAAGTTTTGACAACTTTGAAACTTCAGACTTTGGTTCTAAGGTTCCATGTTTCAGCGACCACGCGACATTATGGACCACTACCATTCGATGAATTTTCGATGGACGACTATAGTTGCGTTCCAGAAGTATATCTCTCAAGCAGTAGATTTGTGAATTGAAACCTCTAGAATTACACTAGAACTGTTAGATGCGAACACGTGGGGAGATCAAGGCTCATTGTCCTGGTAATGAACCCGATGGGTTGGATTTTGGCGATGAGCGATAAAAGAACTTAAGTGGCAGAAATATGCATGTGCAAAAAGTTTGTTTTAAAAGAGGGACCACCTAGGAAGAACATACAACCAAGGCTTAAAAACTTAAGAACATTTTACCCAAAGGATGTAAAGGCAAATCAATATAACCACAACCATTTGATGATTTTTTGATGGACGGTTGTAGTTGCATTCCAGAAGTAAATATTTGAAGCAGTAGACTTGCGAATTAAAACCTCCAAAATAAAACTAGAACCGTTAGATGTAGAGACATGGCGAGATCAAGGCTCATTTCTCTCTTTTCAATGCCTCGATGTATTACATTTCATTTAATTGAAATTTTCAATATTTTAGTTTTGAACATCCAAAGCGATTGATTGGACAACTCATAGCTTTAATGAAACAGGATTTGTAATGATTTCATATCATTTGAGTGGCACTGGTAGTGCTGACTAGAGTCTGGGGATTTTGACAGCTTGTCAGATTGAGGTACAATTTGCATGTAGCCAGATGTTAATCAAATTAAAAAAATTAATTTTCAATTGAACGTTTAAGGCTTTAGATACACAAATTGACTAAGTTGGTTTTTTGGTTTGCGCGAATCAGGCTGGTAGCGGCACTAGTGGCCCAAAATTTATTATCTATTTATGATATAATTGCATGCAAATTTAAAAGTAAAACATAAAGCAATTCAAATGAAAAAAGAAAGTTGCCATCAATTTTTTTCCTTTGAGAAATTTAGCATTATCTATTTATGAAATAATTGCATGCAAAGGTGGAGTAAGTAGCCATTTATCACATTGCATTTGCAAAATTCGAAGTAGTGGTAGAAAATTTTAAAAAGGCGAGTTGTGGGTGAGGAGTAAAATGGAAACACCGCTTGCATTGGACACAAAGAAGCAACAACAGGCCTTCAGAGGAGAAATAATCGATAAGCGACCGCGGGGGCTGATGAATTCGACCCATCCACTCATTCTCTGGGCAACCAAGCAGGTGGTTGGGCCGGAATTTCTGAAGGCTTATCACAGAGCTAGAGCAAATACAGAGATTCCAACAATGTTCTTAGCAGTCCTTTTGCATATGGGAGTCTTGAAAGAGATAAGCAAAAAATTGACCCAAATGGTCTTTGTGCACGCATGGTTGGGCGACATTGACGTGACGCTAGATAATGTGGATGAGAATAGGAAAATCCCCATGCCACATAATTACTACATGATGCGGATGAGAGGGAGAAAGGTAATGAAGTTTCCTTTCATCTGAACCATCGACCCAGAAGGATTTGAAAAATTGTGGGCTGAAAGGGACCATACCATTTTCTTTCTCCTTATGATAGCAAAGTTGACGACCAATCTTCTGCGTGGGTGGGAAATGAGATACGCAAAGGACGAAGGTCTAGCAGAGGAAATTGTAGTGGGTGATGATGATGATTGGGACCTTGGAGATGGGGAAGAATGGCTTGCAAATTATCTCAGGGACCCAGAGGAAAAGGCCAAAAGCCCAACGCACCAGAAATGTGGAGCAAACTGCCTGGTGATTGCAAATTGCAAGGCATACCTGAAACACATAGATTCAGAGGATGATGATGAATGATAAAGTCTGGTTGGGTATGATTTCATCTTTTTGCTGTTGAATAGCAATAGTAATAGTAATAGGCTAATTGAGTCAGTCTCGAGTCTTGGAGTGCCTATACTAAAATTCAGGTCAATTTTGTAATGAATTCTATAATGCATGAAAATATGGGTGGGCTAGTTGATCAGGGAAGGTCACTTGACAAAAAAGGCCTTCAGGGTGGTTTTTTGAAAAATAGAAACTCATGTAATCCTTTTTTGATAATCAATACATGGTGTTGCCCCTAGCAATGTTTTACCTAGCAAAAAAAGAAATGCATGCAAATTTAAAATTAAAACATTAAGCAATACACATGTATTAATTACATTTACATTTTCACTAGCGATCTAGTAGAAGCTTGGCGCTTGTGCTTACATTTGTATTTGTACTATCTAATAATGTGACATTGTAATTCAGTTGTAATAAAGTAAATGGTTTTGCTATTAATTTGACATTGTAATTCCTTTTATTAAGTCCTTTACAACGTTAAGTGTTACTGTGCTATTAATGTGACATTGTAATTCATTTTATAAAGGCCTTGATAATCTGAGCGCATTAATGGTTAAAAATTTAAAAACTTTAAAACACATGTTTAATATTTATATCATAAATTACACAACTGTTTGATGAACATTTGATGTATGGTTGTAGACTCAAAATAAGGGAGCAAAGCATGCTTAGTCGCTAGGCCTCCGAGTTTTATAACCATGTGACATGTCGCATTGTCGTAGAGTTCTAAATTTTCATAACTACCTAATTCCCCAACTTGGTTCACTCTGTGGAGTAACTTAAGTTCACGCATACGTAACCTTCGAGTTATGTGTGTGGATTTAGTCAATGGATCAGAGGTTTTGAAAAAATTGAAACTTCAGAATTTGGTTTTGAGGTTCCACGTGACATGATGGACTTATCTTGCCTTGCAAACGTGTCATCGTCTGACATCTCATTGAATGCTATGTACAGAATAAACTTGAGTTGTCTTTTCAGGAATTTCCAAAAGCATGCACATTTAAAGGCTATCTTTTCGAGGTATGAAATCGAATGCACATTTAAAGCACGTCCTATAAAAAATAATGGCATAAGTGGGTGGTGAAGTTGTACTCAGATATTTAGCCTACATTCTCGTTCTTTGCCAAGGCCAGTACTTCTCAAGTGCAAACATTCTTTTTACTCATACTTTTAGCTTGCATTCTCGTTATTTGCCAAGGCCAATACTTCTCAAAATCTCATGTGCAAACATTCATTCTCTACAAATTTGTGCTCATGCAGAGTGAACGTTGGGTCGGCATAAGGGATATGGAGCTCTGACCTTTTAAGTTAGATGAATTTTGGGCACGCCTGGAGAGGGACGACAAGTCTGAGCTAGATATAAAACTCTTAGAAAGCGGGCTAGCTTAGGCTGGAGGGTTACCAGAAGCTGTTTTGAGTGTGGACCCTTAAAACTCTTAGAAAGCATGTGCGAGAAGGTACATTCCACAAACACACGAAATTAAAGTCACAGACAAAACTGTAATTGTAGAAATTTCTCCTAAAGTTGTTTCCCGTGCGTTGGGGATTCCAAAAAGGGAACCTGTAGAAGACATGTTTGTCGTAGTGGCAGGTGAATTTTTCAAAGTGAATAACGACTAGTGTAAGAACTCCATGGCCAAAACCTGGTTGAAGTTTGAAAAGAAAGGTAAGTCGCAACTGCCGAGTAAACTCAAAAGATTGCATTTTAAGGGAGAAATTGCAAATGCTATTGCTTTATTGCACCACGTTGTTGGGAATCCACAGGCTGACTTATTTGAGGATTGGATGTTCCAGTTTATCTTGATAGTCTATGATGAGAACATTTTCATTTACTGGGGTGAAGTTATTTGCTTCCATTTGAATGAGCAATTAATTAATTTCCATAAGACTACTACTTTATGTATGTGCTCTTGCCTGATGTACATTGTAGGTAGTCAAAGGTCCTTTTGCCCTAGGTTGGAGCCGAAAGGAACCCCAACTTCTTATATGCCTGTGTATAAATGCTTTCCTCAACTCACTAAACAATTTGGAATGGGTGATTTTTGTCATGTTAATGATGCATTTTTAATGGAGGTCATGAGGAAGCTAGATGGAAATCTAGAAATGTGCCTTTCCCTTGAATCGATTTCTCTTGTATCAAAATTTGGGAGTTTTTATATCCAATTTGATAAGTTTTCCTATCTGAGAATAGGGCATTTTGAGAAAGCCCCATTTATATTACCTTGGTATCTTGAAGATTTACTAATATTTCTAGAAGTTTTTCAAAAAATGGCCATGGTTAATATTAAGTATACGAACATGGGTAAACGAGGGTATGTCTTCCCATTGGAGACCCCTTCTTTTGTGTGTAAAACAAACCAGATAGGCAGGGGAGCTGAAGGAATTCTCAAGGAATATAACCGCCAGAATCTGTCTATGAGAGCTAATTTTGATAGTAAGGGTTTTGTGAAGCATAATCTCTATGGAGTGAGCTTATATCAGCATCAACCATCTATCGAAGATTTTTGGGAAGATTGTGTTAATGAGAACGAAGTTTTGAGAAGAGATTATATGAGGCTAACGCTAAACCAGATACAGGATTTTGGTCTGCCATTTTAGATTCTTGAAAAAAGTAGTTGAGATCCTACATATGAAAAATTGCCTGGTAAATCCCATCCTAGGGTTGATTGGAGCCAAAGTGAAATTTCAGATATGAGGGTGTGTGCTACCCTAGTGCTTAGAAGAACCCAAGACTGGTTGGATGGGAAATGGTGGCAAGTTGTAGGTCCTGATTAGGAGCCTAAGTCATCATAGAAGAATGAACAGGGGTCTACGCAAGCATCTGGTGCAAGTGTATCATCAGGGAAACCCTCTATTAGGTCCTCTAGTGCAAATTCTTAGTAAGGAGGTGATGGTGATAGGCTAGAAGAAACAATCAAGTTGAAGAACATCTGTGAACAAGACAGTGTGCTTTCTCCTACCCCTAAGATGAAGACCAATTAAGAAAAACTTATGGCTACAGATTATGAAGTTATCTTTAATCAGATCACTGAAGATAATATCTTTCCTCCTCTAAATGAATTCCCCTCTTCTCTGCCTGATAATCCACCTTTCACTCCTAAAGCTCCTAAAGAAACTATTAGTGGAAATGAAGATTCTTGTCTGGTAGTAGCCTCCCTAGGATGGTTGAAAAAGGCAATGGAGAAGAAGAGAAAGCATATTCCTACAAGGACAGTTGGAGTGGATATAGTTTCAAAGTTACTTTAAAGCTCTTCAAAACCTAAGAAAGCCAGGAAGATGTCAAGGATGGTGACTAATGCTACTTCTGGAAATCAAATGTTAGAAATTGTTGACCCTGTGAAGGATTTAAATGAAGATGAAATAACATAAGCGGATTACAAAGTCACACATGTTGATATGGGGCCTCCAACATTGGAAGGTGATATGTACCATGTCGGTTATTCAGTCAATGTCTTGATTAAAAGAGTGAAAGAACAAAGGAAAGAAAATATAAAACTACAATCTCAAGTCCTTGAATTGAGTAACTTTATTTCTTTCATGGCCACTCCTCCTACATCTGATGAAGCCTCAAGTTCTCAGGTAGAGGGCATCAATGTGCTCACCATAGAGCAAATTAAAAAGAATTTGAACTATTCCAGAGTTGCTTGTGAGGGGATCGATAAAATATCTCAAGAGGCTATCTTCTTTCTGAATAAATCTTGCTCTTTTACACTCAAGTTATTAAGAAGAGGGAGGAGTTAGTAACAGAACTTCAACAGGTCAGAAAAGATCAAACTAGTCTCTATGTGCTATCTCAGGAAATGAAAGAATTGAACTCTATAGATCCAAAGATATTAATTGGTGAGAAAATTGTGAATAATCCTAAGGATCTAGACCCTTCTTGGTCTGATTTATTGGAATGGAAATTGAATATGTATGATAATCTAGTGAAGGAAATTAACAACTGACTTGAACTATATTATGGAATGTTGGTGGAAATTAAAGAAGATTGTAATATTCTGGGAGTGGAAATTACTGATGAGTTTGATGAAAGGATTCTAGATATAAGAGAGATCTCTCTGAAGTTTAGAGAGATATTCAATAAAGAAATAGCTGACCCTATGATAGTGACATGGGAGTCCTTCTTGAAACTCTATGGAATGCAGATCCACCTGAAGACTTATAAATCTGGAGAAGAGAGAAGATCTCAGATGTTGGTTGAGTCTGAAAATGCTTTGGGAAAATGGAAAACCAAGTTACAGAGTACTACAATGCTAGGGAGCAAAAGCATCACCGTAATTGTCACCAAGTATTGGGAATACAGGCAAAGAGTAAAGGCACAGGAGGCGTTATTGAAGGAGGAGGCAGAAATAATTGAAAGCGAAGGAGTCGGTGCTAGGAGAGGGACCATTGCTTAGTTTTTAGTTTTTATGTTATTTTCTTGAATTTGGCTCTCTTGATACTTCAAAGAATTTTTATTTTAATTTCTAAAACGGTTGTCTACTTGTCTTCAAGAAACCATTATCAAGACAAAAAAAACTCTGCTATTTTTATTGCTTTTCTGTTATTTCAATATAGAAAGACAATGGTGAAGTTCATGCATGCGTAATCTTTGAGTTATGGTGTGTACTATGTGGATTTTCCTCATTAGAGAAAAAACTATTTTATGATTTCAAGTTTGTTTTGCATTTATCTTTCAATATAGAAATTTGTATGGTGAAGTTCATGCAGACATAATCTTTGTGTTGTGGTGTATGAATTTATTCTGAATATCTTGTCAATGGTTATCTATGTTGGTGTTCTGGATGTTTAATAGATTGCATTGCTATCATATGTTTATCTTTGAATGAATGCTTATGGAAATGGCTGAGTTCAGTTAAAGAAATTTTTTAGTTCTGAAGTTATTCAAGTCTTTGTGTTGTAGTTTATAGTTTGATATTGGCATGCCTTTCAAAGCTTTCTAGTTAAAAGCTACACCTTTCTTTGCTTTCTGGTTAAAAGCAGCCTGCATTTCTATTCATTGCATATCATAAAATGTAGCTGCCACTTGTAAAATAATTAGAGAATCAATATGAAATTTAATGGATTTGGTAGTTTAAGCTTTTAATGTTTAAGTTGGGTGGATGCATTTATAAGTTATTTATGTTGAATTGTTAGCTTATGTTAGCTTATAACTTATAAGTTGTGGATGTTGAACTGTTAGCTTCTGTTCAAGGAATGGATTAATAATATTCCTTTCAGTTATTTATCAAAGATTGTGTGAATGGAAATGCAATAGGAATTTATAAGTAGTGTGATAAATGTTGTTCTTTAAAAATGATGCTGAATCACATATCAAATTCAATACCATGGAATACAATATAAATTTTTTGGATTTTCCTAACCTTAGTCGCTAGTCCTTTGAGTTTTATAACCTTGTTGCAGAGTTCTAAATTTTCATAACTTCTCGATCCCCCAACTTGGATGATGGTTCACTTTGTTGAGTTGCAAGTCTTTCTTGGTCATCTTTCTAGTCGGTGGGTTGGAAGTTTTGAAAACTTCAAAACTTAAGACTTTGGTTCTAAGGTTCCCTACTCAATATCATCTTTAAGATTGAAGCAATAATGGAAAAGGGATAAATAAAACTTATTATTATAACTAATAACACTATGAAGAAATGATCACTCACCTTTAAGTCTACATTTTCGGCTTTCGCTGACTTCTGAATCGAGAAGTAGAACCTCAGAAGTAGAAGCGAACAAAATGTGTAAGAATAAATGACACTTTCGATTGTATTTATATCAATTCATAATTCCATATTTGGTGAATTTTGTGGGACTTTTAAATGGTATATTAAAAATTGGGCGAATCCCGCGTGCTTATACAACGATATAGTGTAATTTTCAAGGCGAAATGTGTCCTCAAATGTAATTATTTTTTAATGTTATTGGCGAAATAGGTCCTCATAAGCAACTATTTATAAATTTTAATTGGTGAAATGGGTCTTCACAAGCAACTATTTATAAATTTTAATTGGCGAAATGGGTCCTAATACAATGTTGTTTTAATAGTATTGGCGAATATGTAGGTGTTTTATTAAATGCTTTCAGGATTCCAGGCAAAAATATTAGTCGGTCCAATTGAAACACGTAGTTTGACAATGGCAAATTTGTTGCTTAAATATGCCTCATAAAAAAACACATTGGCGAATGGACATGCATTGGACCTATAGTTTGTAAAATCCGAGCGATTGGACACCCTGTTGGGTGCGAGAAATTTGCCAATTTCGACTTGGCCAATTCTTGGAATTTGCCAATTGACGAAGATTCACCACTAAATTTTTCCCTGGTCTTATCATTGCAAATATGTTTTTTTTTGTGTTTTCTAGGTAGTTTAGTGAGGCGTGGATGCTTTTTAATGTTCTATAACCTAAAGGAGATCTTGATTTTTTTTTAGGGTAGTTGGATTACATACATCTTTTGCAACTAACTTTCTATCCTTTAATTCAGTTTTTCTTATGCAAATCCATGCCAATGAAGATACTTGGTGAATAATTATCTTAATGGCTTTGAAGAAAATATTTGTTATGTGTCTTGCAAAGTCGTTGTCTTTATGCATAAGCTCCCATTTTGCTATCTTTTGGTATGTTAAGATTTTAGTCACATCAGTCGACCTAGCTGAACTGTAAAAAAAAGTTGGGAAGTTGATTTCCTTTGCATATGTGTCTTGGAAAATGCCAAGAGGTTTAAACCCTTATGATGGTGCAATTTCAATGATGGTTGTGTCAAGGTCTTTGATTGAATGTGCATCATTGAACCAATGTATAACTGATTCAGTTACGAGTTCTTGATCATCTTCAAACATGTCATTGTCCATACTTAGTTCTATTTCAATATCTATATGCAATTTTGTTGTTCTCTTTGCCAATTGCTCTTCCTAGTCTTTATTTATGGAGATGTTTTGTACTTTGTAAAGTTGTTTTCTTGACAGTTTCGTTAAAGCATTCATTACAAGAGCAGGTCTAATATTTCCTTGTGCATATGCATTCTCATATTGTAGCTTTCATTTCAGTCTAATTGCGACTATTGTATTTTCATCTAGTTTCCTAGGCAATGCTTGTTGCACTTTATCAAAATCTACTGGAATGTTGATGATTGTGCCAAACAATCCATATTGTGCTCGCCTATATCCTAGTTGTCTGATTTGTGCAAAAGCAATGCACAAAGACACAAGTCTTTCTTCGAGGGAAGTCAAGGATTGAATGACATCTATTGGTGCATTTCGCCTTATGCTCCAAGGTGTAGCAAAACCGGGGACCTTCGTATTTAAAATAGCCTTTGTACATTGTTTACAAATACATTGACCAATTGCTAATATTTTTTCATTGGTTTGAATGGGAAGCAAAGAGAAAGCTTGACCAAGTGCATGATCAACCTTGTGAATGTTTTGCTGAAAATGAAGCATATCGCAAAGAGAACATGGTTGCGTAGGTTTGTCATTTATGCTTTGCAAATATGTGTTAATGGATTTTTGTATTGTGTTCATTTTTGTAAATGTCTGTTTCTTTTTTGTTTGTCAATTGCTAGTGATTGTGTTGTGGAGTACAGAAGATGTAGATGATCTACATTTTAGATTTGGCATGTGTGGAGCATGATGTTTTCCTGTTGTGCACATCTATTTTTTAAGAGAATGTAGTGATTGCTGATGTAGCAAGTTTGCACTTGTGGTGCATACCTGACTTCGATTTTGCATATGCAAAGGACATTGTGTCTGTGGACTTCGCATTTGCTTTTTCAAAGAATGTAATGATTGTTGGTGGATTGGATTTGGACTACTGTTGGAGGACTGTTTTTTACTTGTGATGTTGCTAGTAGCTAGAATAGAAGTGGAAGTTGTTGTTCGTGCAATGTTTGCATGTGACATGTTTCCATTACACATTTTAGCTTTAAGAGAGTGCAATGTCTCATGCGATGTTGATTTTGTCTTTGTGTTTGGTGTAGAAGTCTTAGGTTGCAAACATTTGCTTGCATTGTTTACTGAATGTGTTGCTACAACTATTTGTTTTGTTTTTAAACAATGCAATGGTTGTCCATGGCCAAAATTTTGACTAGATTTGCATTTTTTGTTTGTTGTTTCAATATGGGTAGTTGCTACAATTGACAGAGAGAGTGTAGTTGTTGCAATGTTTGAGCAGCAGGCCTTTGTTGAAGAAATGTTTGCTTTCAGACAATGCATTGTCTCATTATGTATCAATTCTTTGCTTGTATTTGTTGTACATTTATCAGGTTCTAAAGATCTGTATGTTTGGTTTGGAGCATCTCTGATTGCTATCTGTTCATTTGGCATGCCCATTCGTTGTTCACCTATGCCACGTATTGCTGCTTTGAAACATCGTAGAGAGTTACAAACATTTAGGTTTGAAATGGGCAAAGTTTGTGTTCTTTTATGATCTAGACTTGCTGAAATGTAACTAGTTGTATTGTCTCTTGCAATATTGTACATGGAAGTGGGGTGTGATGAGGTGCAAATATGTGATTGGAAAGTGCACAATGCTTTTGAAATTGTTTCGTTGCCTTCAAATGTAGGATTAGATGCAATTTTCAACTCATTTGTCATATATTGAAAAGAAACGGAATCGTTAATATGCATGTGATGAGTCAATTGTTGTTTTTGCTGAAGCGGTTCGTAATGATGATGATTTGAGTTGGATACAAAGCAAATCAAATTAAAGCTCTTTTTTGGCTCTTTGCTATTTGCGTATGTTTTCGAACTAGGTAATGGAGATGCTTTCCATACGTGTATTGTTGCATGGAATATGTGTGAGAGCCATAATATGCAAAATTTAGTCCCCTCAAGGCCACTTTGTACATATGGTATTCCAATGTTGGAAACTAATGATTGCAATCGCAATAGACGATTGTTGTTTGCTATGGCATGCTGGTCAAATGAGCTAAAGCATGCCAATGCATACTTGTTCTCCACTGTCAATGCATTAGCTAATGACTGGGCCATGAATAATTGCAAAGCAACTGGATCAAAGTGTTCATCAATCAGAAAAGCTGTGGCAACAAACATGCTCTCACCACATGTAGTGGAAAATTTTGCAGGCCTACAAAGGCCAAGTGTATCAAATGCATTTGCAATTGTGGTCCAAGTGTTCTTGAAACTGCAATATGTGTTTGCCAAGTGTGGCTAAATGTTTTGAATGGAATTGTATGCGTTTAGTTGTGAAAACACTGGCTCAAAGTGTCCAACAATAGGATTTGTATCGTGGAAAAGAATTGATATCATAGGATTGCATTTGTCCTTATTGAAATGCAAGTACCTTGTTTTGAACCTCGTGGACCAAATGCATATTGGTATGTCTAACCAATGTGCTAGCCATTTTAAACAAAATGTGTCACCCCAAAGCCCAGTTTCACCATTGTTATTATGCTCTATGGCTAAAAGCCTCATTCTACGCAAGTATGTGTTTTTGTCTTCTATATCATGCAATTGCCTAAGCATTGTTGGATGCAAGTCATTTTCATAGGAGCTTAAAGTTGTGCAACCATTGTGAAAATGATGTAGGAAATGGTCAACAAGACCATTGCGTAGTTGATTTGGAGAATAGCGAGAGTGAAGCAAAACATGTATCGTATCAAATAGGAAATCACCTACTTTGTAGTTGAATGAATTGATTTGGAAACAATGTGCATCATGGAGAGCTTCATCAATTGATGTAAACTGTGGTTCAGTATTTGGTGTGTAGGTCTCCATATCAATTGGCTATAGGGAGAGTTTTTGTTTTTTGGGTTGATTGTTTATGAGCATATTACCGAAATAGGGGTTTCCTGGCTAAAAGACATGTTGTATTGTGACTATTTAGTAGTACAATGACTATTTAGCGAAAAAGATAGGTTGTATTGTGACTATTCAGTAGTACAATGACTATTTAGCAATATGTGAAACTTGCACTGTTGAATGCAATGAAATAGAAATTTTCTTTTTTTGCAAGCAAGCGAAGCAGAAATAAGTTTAGTATTCTACTACACACCTTCATCACCAAGTTTGCAGAGGCTATAACAGTATCCTTTTATGTTATAGCAGATGTAGTGTACACCCTACAAAACAAAATCAACATTTTATTGTCAATGCATATGAGTAAAACAAAACTTGTATTGAAGCTGTCTAGGAATGCAATGCATATTTTTGAAGAGCCACAATATAGACAATCATGATCATTAATTACTCACGTCGATGAGAACAATAATGTGGAAGCTATTAGATTATTTCTTAATTCAGAATTCCCACGCACCCCAGCTCCTATAGAACAAAAGCAACATTTTATTATCAGTGCATTTGAGTATATATTTGGGAAAAGAAATAGAATAACTTAATAATGACCAATAAATGGAGGGGAGGAACTAATAGTTAGAAAAATGTATAATAGTCAAAGTCTGGTGGTCGAAGAGTATTTGTAATTATCTTCATTTTTTGTGACAAGGATGCAACGAGCATTTTTTGGTCAACATGATAAGTATTTACATGATTCTTGCATCCAAATAATCGCTTACAAATCAAGCATAATCCTGCTAGCTATAAGTGCATAATCCATGTTAAACAAGACCCAGTCAAAAAACTATATATATATATATATATATATATATATATATATATATATATATATATATATATATATATATATATATATATATATATATATATATATATATCGAGCATAATTCTGCTAGCTGTAAGTGTAGAATCCATGTTAAACAAGACCCAGTCAAAAAACATTTAGCCCATATATATATATATACACACACACACACAAACATAGGAAGAAAATTTTGCTTCATGAACATGTGAGTCTATCATTAATTGCATATGCCCTAATATACAATAATTATAGTTAGAGATGCACAATCCATATGCCCAATACTCAACAATTGTCAAGAAACGGTATATAATAACTATAACACAAATTGTAAGTAGGTGTTGCATAGTTTATGTATTCTTGCTTATTGCAATGGAACTTGCAACATGGTAGGAAGTTTAAAATTAGTGACTAATTAACAAACAATTTCTTTTCATTGTGCATGCACTATACAATCCTAAGAAAAGCATTAATTTGGAATTGTTATTGCTTATAGTTTTTGCATTTCTATTCAATTATACCTTATGTAAAAGAATACATGATCTAACATAGTAAATGCAAAGGTGGTCTGAAGATTGATGCCAATAGCTTGAATCCCTCCATGCTTGACACCACTTTTAGATGTATTGATCCAAAGCTTCTTAAATCTCTTTCAAAATAGGAACAAGTGCTTGTCAGAAGAACAAGTACCTATAACAATTCAAGCATGCACAAAATCTAGATATTGGATTGGGAAAAGCTATAAAGAGAAGAAAACTTCCCTGTGAAAGTATCAATCAACATATTAATTTGCATGAAAACAAAGGCCATAGGCAAACAACAAACAAAATAGGTAAATTGAAATTTTCAAATGTACTTTTGTATGTTGGTATAGGAAAATGTTGCAAAGCGAGAGGAAAACTTGTGTACCATTGTCAAAAGTGTTTATAGCCCTTTGCACAATGAAGCTGCTTTCTTCTTCGTCTATGCCCATAAAAGTTTTATGATCTTTGCATGACGTCTGCATGGTCTTTTATTCTTTTCTAGAATCTAGAACAAATGTATTGAACAATATCAAAATAGGTTAGCTGAAAATATCAAATATATTTTAATATGCTAATTCACTAGTAACTTGCAAAGTAAGAGGGGAAATTTTGCATACCATTGCCAATTTTCTTTGTATACTTATGGGTAGCAAAGTTGTTTTCTTCTTGCTTCATGGCCATAAGAATTGTTGATTTGTGCATGGAATATGTCTATGCTTCCATTTTTTGTAATGATGAACAAACTGAATCTGTTTAGAAGAATGAGTTGTTGCCATTGTGCAAATAGGATTATAGAATCCGTATTTTGCAAATGCATGGTACAACACCATTCTCTTGAGCAGGTTCAAACTACTCATCATTGCATTATTTATATGTAAAATGTGGAAGCATAGACAGTGGAGCTAACTGTTTGTCAAAATGCAACACTAGTTATATGAAACACAAGTGGACCTTCTTTAAGAAGGCTCAAAGAGCTTCCATGATAATGCAATTGGAATCAAAGCTAAATTTCCCATTTTTTTTCCAGCATCTTTGCTGCTCGCACTAAAGGACATGCATGCAAAATGTGGAAGCATAGACAAACCTTAGGAATCATAGGATATGCACAAATTTTTTATTCATTAATAAATTATTGTTTAGATAGTGGGGCTGGGATATATTTCAAGCATTTCAAAAGCAATCATGGATTGACTCTGGTTGTGCATAAGTATTTCAAGAGCAATCATGGATTGACTATGGCTTGAGATATATTTTAAGCATTTCAAAAACAATACTATTTGTAATGTTTCAACCTCTGTATATTTTCTTTGATTAATTTGTGAGCCTTGCAAAACATGTGAATTGTTTGAATCATTGTCTTAGAGAAATGTCATCTCATTGAATGTGATGCTTGCAACATATGCTAAAAAACAAACCACCAAAAGATACAAACATCAACTGACACCACCCAAATCCTCTAAAAAATTTCAAACTATACCTAGAATTGAGATATATAATGGTCATAGGCAGGAAAAACACCAATACTGAGCATGAAGCCAAAATTTGCTTTTTGCAAAACAATCACACTCAAAAAGAAGGGTGAAAACCAGACACCAATAGCATCATGCTAGTGAAAATAAAAAATGAGCATGAGGCTTCTATCATCCATACTGAACAGACTGACCAGAAGGTCCTCCAGCCCCTGAATCCATGGTTGAAGGCCATCCACCTTCACACCATTCAACACATTATCTAGTCAAGCAGCTGTGTTGTGATGGAATCACCAAAGATGATAAATAAGAGCAACTCAATCAGTAGAGTGGTATTCATTAGCTCCAACAATTTACAGAGGCATTGGAACTACTATACACAAAAAATGTAGTCCAATCTATAATGCAACAGAGAACCCAAAATACCGGCAATAAAGCAAGAAGATTAGGACATAACCCAAGTAGAATATATATATGCTAACCCTAACCAAATGTCATAGAAATTTTCAAACTACACCTAAAAATAAGATATATAATCATCCCACATAGAACAAATGCTACTACTGAGCATGAAGCCAAAGTATGCCTTTTATAAATGATCATACTAAAAAAGACATGTCAAAATGAGAGACAGATAGAACCAGGTTGATGAAGATAATGAATGAGCCCGAGGCTGCTATCATCCATATCAATCAGACTAGCCAGAAGCATAGTTACTAGGTTTGAAAACTTGAATAGTTTAGGTCAAAATATTCAGAAATCCAAAAATTTTATTGAATCCAATTAAAATTTAATAGGAGTTAAAAATACTGGACTAAATCAGACGAATTTGGGCAGTCCGAAAAATTCAGATCTAGCTAAATTCGGTAATTATGGCCAGAAGAGCATGCATCCTTTGAATCTCCAATTCATGTATAGGTGCTAGTAAGAGCCTAGCTTTAAAGGGGGGCTAATAGAAATCAGTTGTGGATCAAACACCTTTAACATAAAGAGCCCATCATTTGACAATAGGCAAATAGAAATTGTTGTGGATCCTTTTCTCCATTTTTGCATTTTCTCATATGCCAGATTGCTAAACAACAATTTTTCTATGAGAAAACTTCTTTTGTTTTGTTGAAAGAAACTAGCAAGACAAGCAATGCATTTATCAACATTAACTAAGTCCTTTTCAAGTAGAGAATTTTGAATCTCATGAATGCCACTACTATCACTCACAAGTTTTAGGCTACCATCCATATTGTTTAGAGCATTAACCATTGCCATTATAAAATTGTTATTACTTTTCCCATATTTTTTTCACAGTAGGCTCAACCCTAGATGAACATCCAACAAATTGAGGTTTAACCATTGTCATTGTCAACTTGTTCTTTCTTCTCATTGCATTCATTGTTGATAGCAGCCACAAACCCACAAGACTTTCCAACAAATGGATGCACATAATGATTTCATAATGTTGTAAACTGTTGCAATATGTATGATGGTTTGAAAATTTTATAGAGTTTATATATTAACCATTGGAAACTGATTCAAAATTTTGTGTCCCTTTGTTTCTCACTCATTGCAACAATAATTAGCTAATTGAAAAACAAAAAACCATGTGTAACAAATATGTGAGCCAAACATAAATTTGGAGAAACAACGTAGAAATTCTGCTTTAATAAAATAAGTGCCATGGACCATAGGATGAATGAATATATCTTTGTTTGTTGGCATTCCCGAGAAGCCCACTAGAAACACTCTATTTGGCAAGTTGAAATCACTCATCGTTGCATCATTTATAAGCAAAATGAGGAAGCATACACAGTGTAGATGAACTGTTTGACAAGACACAGGACTGGGTGAAATGCATCTAGGAAAACAAGAATTGAGAAACATGAGTGAAATGCATCTAGGAAAACAAGAATTGAGAAACATGATTCTTTGGAGAAAAAATAGTTATAAGAAATTTACATAAAGCAACGAACAAGTGAAGAGTTTATGGATAAAAGCTAAAGTGTAAATACATTCGTTTTACAAATATGTTTTATAGTAGGCAGGTTTTACATAAGCGGGATGATATTTACTAGCTACTAGTTCACTATTTAGTACATAGTTTCCGTTATAAGTAGGAGACTACTCCTCTTTGGGTTCTTCCTCATTCGAGGTTCCCGTGTTTACAGTCATAGTAACATGGACACGGTTGTACTCTGCAATTGCTTCCTTTGTGGGAATGGGAGCATTGCGTCCACATCCAAACAGAAAATCTCGTACAGCTGAAGGCCTTGGTCTAGTAGCTGATTGAGGGAATTTGTTTGTTGGTTCATGATCTTTGCAGGGTTTACCCAACTCCTTTTGCTTTTGGATTTTTATTTGTTTGATCACTTGAGCCAATGTCTCAGTGTCAGATAATTCATTAGCTGTTGTCTCTGGGTCTATTGTAATAGCAACTTTCGATTCTTCTGGTTTCTTTTGTTCCAAAGGTTTTTTTTTTGACACCTTCTTCCCTTTTTCTTTTCTCCCACAACCCATGACTGTCAACATGAAACATTCAAATTAGTACAACAAAATAAAGAGCATCTAGGTTCTAGTGTTGAGTTGTAGGCTTTGATATCATTGTAACAACAAGCGCAATGAAAAGAAGACTTGACAAATTATAAATGTAGTTAGTCTCACGTTAGCTAAATTCATTAAGCAACGACACATGTATACAGACATATGATTGATTGTCTTGACGTTGCAAATTATTTAATTGGCGATGCCAAATTTCAAATGCAAGATGAATATGTGTAGATGAAAGCTAGAATCCATATAGTAGAAAGTAATCGCTAGTACATGAGCATATTGCTAAGTTGAAGTCATAACTGAAGTATTTGTTCCTATAAATGGAAAATTAGAATTGGTGGCCCCCTAATCATAGTCACTGGCAAGCATGGGCATTTTGTAGAGCAGCAAATATGAATAGCATAATCAAATAGAGAATATAGTTGGACCTCAAAACAAATAGATTAAACTTCAAAACCAATTGTGCGCAACTACAAAATGACCGATATGGTCGGCAAAAAATAGGGGGGGCCCACCTCCCACTTCCCCCCCAAGTCACCATTCTCCCCTCCAGTCACCACTCTCCCTTCCTCAACCACTACTCGTCAAGCACTAGCGGTTTGAAGCTAACCAGAACTCAAATACACTCACAGTCGCACGACTTCTAATGGGGTAGCTTCAAAGCAAGAGATCATATAAATAACATGCCAACATGATAGTAGAGGTAGGGGGTTGCCCACTAATGATGTTTGGATAAAGCATACTGTAATGCCCTGCCGTGTGAACCCCAAAGGACAACAAAACATCACACAAATTTTTTTATTTTTTGGAAAGAGAAACATTGCATAAGATAAATATGTACATTCTTAACCTAAAAAGTAATTATATATTTGCAAAGCCATCTACGTCCTCTGGGGTAGACGAGATTGTCATTACAAATCCTAAACTTAATGAAAACAAAAGTGAATAACAACCAAGATTACATAATGATAACATACAATCATCCATAAACAATAGAGGGGAAAATGATACATCATTTTATTACAATTTAATTCATAGATCAATAGTACAATTGTGGAGCATATTTCCACATATACAACATATCATGGATATGATAGTACAATTACATAATGCTTCCCTTATATCAATGGGAAGAGTACAACAAGTACAATAATAATACATCGATGAAGAATAAGATACAAAAAGAGGAATAGTCTTCAACAACGTGAAGCTTTGGAAACTCTGCATCTATTTTTGCATCGCAAACACAACTTGGGCACCCAATGGGGTGCAAAGCACGTTCCACCCAAACATGTGGACCCGAAGGCCCACCCCTCGTGCTAGGAGATGACAAGAAAGGATCCACATCCAAACAAGGTCAAACAGACAAGGCTAGTTCAACATCAAAATAAAACAACAACAACAAGTACAACAACACTTGTTTAGGAACTCTTCCCAACAGTACTTGAAACGAGACTCGCAATAGCAAGGGTGTACCAAACATAAAAGCCACAAATGAAAACATGTGTGAGGCATGAAGCATCTCGCTCAAAGTCATAACTAAAGGTAGGGAAAATCATGGAATCAAGATACACCCACGAGGGCTCAAGAAAAAGAACATGATTGATCCAGGTGGATCTTCAGGACCTAAAATTGAAGTGTTCCAATTTCTCTCAGAAGCAGTGCCATCACGTAGAGCACAGAATTCTGAATCCAGCACAACTTGAACGGGCGAAAATGGAGTCCGTTTTCTCAAGTTACGCGCAGTCAAAGTTGGGTCAACCCTTGGACCAGGACGCTGTCAGGAGGCAAAAAGTTGATGGACTCAGGATTGGCTGAAAGTAGTGTCAGTTCGGAGGGCTCGTCAACACGATCACAACAAAGTTCGTTTCGTCGAATTTTGAGTCCGTATGTCCGAGATATCGCCGGTCAAAGTTCAGTCAAAGCCTGGTCAACTCAGCTTTCAGGGACGAGGAAAAAGGCAAAAAATTCATCATCGCCAAATTGCTCGAAGTTGGTGTCATCGCGAAGAGCTCATCGTCACGATTCCAATGGTGTTCGTTTCATGCAAATTGGACATCATACGCGAGAATTATAGCCAGTCAAAGTTGCAGTTGACCCAGGTACCATGAGGTACGGTTGCTGACGTCAGCATGACGTCATTCTGCCGACTTGGCAAACTCGTCATCGTACGGATGGTAATGTGGACCAATGGTGTCGTGACACGTGGTAGCCGTACAGGTGACGTGGCATCAGATGACGTCAGCAGAGTCAGCAAATGAACTCTTGACACGTGTCCACTCGATGAAGTGGCTAATAACGTGGCAAATGTACAGTCAGCAGATGACATGGACGGGTCAGCAAATAGCCTTCTGATACGTGTCCACTTGTTGACGTGGACAGTTCAGCGAATGGCTTTCTGACACGTGGCATTCGAGCAGCTGAGTCATCATATGACATTGCAGTGACATGTCAAAGTCGGGGAATTATCTCCTGACATATGGCAATGACGTGGGTATTCAAGCAATTCAGTGATTGACACGTATGCTGAGGTGGACGCTGACTGGGATTTTCTGGCAAATATCTCCTTGACACGTGGCTCCAATTCATGCTCGTCGCCGGTGCGTATGTGTTTGGTTTATCAAAAAGAATCGGGTAGGATTCGAACCCCCACCATTGGTTGACCGAAACCGCCGCCGGGCCGTTGCACCAAACCATTCGCAGCTAACTGGATATTGCGGGCGGTTTTTCTTGTTACGAGACAGCCAGAATTTGGCAATAAAAGAATCAACGGCCGGGAGTTGAACCCGGAACCGCCGGGCTCCAAAAAGGTAAGCCCGCCGTTGAGCCACGAAACCTTTTCAAATGTTTAGGGGGCTCGGTTTAATTTAATCGATTGAGAAGCCCAATTCCCTTATTTATAGCTTTTTAATGGCTATAGAATGTAATAAAATCAAAACTTATGAACAACCTAAGCCCGAAAATAAACTAAAGGAAGGGCTCCGAATTATTTTAAAAGATTAAGTGGTTGTTGTTTTGATTTATAGGAGATATGGGGATTTTTGATGTAAATGGAGGAATAAGGGAGATTTTTGGAGATTTTATGGTTTTCACCATATTAGGTAAACTCCAAGTATAAAAGGGGGAAGGCTTGGAGTATTTTTCATCACTCATCCATCAAGTGATCAATGATCCATTAGTTGATCATTCTTCTCTTGTTTCCCTTTCTCTTGGTCTTTGAGAGGCTTTTAGTGAGAGAATTTCTTAGAGGAAATTAGGAGAATATTTTGGGATGTATTGATGTTCTGAGTCTTGTATTAGTCAAAGTTAGTTTCCTTACTCTTTGTTAATCATCCCTAGCCTTGGAGAGCTTTTGATAGGGGTGTGAGTGAGAGAATTTTTGTATAACTTTGTGGAAGGCTACAAGATATTGTAAGCAATGTTACAAGAGGCTCGTGGAGATTGTACTGCATTACATAACATATCAATAGACTGGTCACTCGTTTGAGCTCGACCCGGAGACGTAGTCCACTCGGACGAACTCCGTAATCAAATCGGTGTCTTCTTATCTCTCTCTTGATTTTATGTTTTGAATCTTCTCTGATTAATGTTCCTGTTACTTCATTGTTGATGTCTTTACACCTTTGTTCGTAATCACTCGCAACGTTTGTCATAGATCCCTTCCGCTATACGGATCAAAGTGGTATCAGAGCTTTGTTTGGCTGGTTTGCAGGAGTGATTGTGAATCATTTTTCTATTGGTGATTGGTGGACATTTGGAGTTTCGAGCAAAGATCAGAAAAGGGTGAATCTTCAAGGTTGACATTGTCCAAATCCATGGTGGATGATATTATGGCAATGAAGAGCATGATTGAAGAACTCATACCTGATCATTGAGAGAGGAATGATAAGATGCAAGAGTTGGAGGATGCTTCTTCCTCGTACTCCCCACATATAGTGGCAAAGGCTTGGGCTTCAAGGCAACTGGAGAATCGTCCAAAATTCGTAACTACTGCACTCACTGCAAAATCAGTGGGAATTGAGATGAGAAATGCTGGAAACTACATCCAAAACTTCATCAAAGGTCAGAGGTTGCGAAGATCGACCAACAGAAAGTCAAGACGAAGATGGAGCCAGTAGCTACTATGATTCCTGAGACAGTTCAATAGGAGACTCAACAAAAGACTGAGCACCCAGTGGAGGAAAGTTCCTTCGAATAGCTTCGTAAGAGCTGGGAACGCCTTGCCTTTAACTAGTAGTGTCAGGTTTATGTATGTTACTTTCTTGTATAGTGTGGTAATATACATATTGATACTAGGCTAGTGTGAACTGGGAGTATGTAACTCTGAGTATAATTGATTGTAACAGTTTTTAAGAAGTTGTATTTCTCTTTAGATTGAGATTTTGTAAGGCTCTCGAAGCCGTGACTCTTGTAATCAGGAAAGGGGAATACTTTGTAACTTCTTATTGCAGGTTGTTGTTAGGAACTTGTACCTACAGATTTCAAGTGCGAAGCTTCAGACGAAGAGCACTTTTCAGACAGAGTTGTTGAGAACGGTCGACAGTGACCTTATATGTTCTCAGCTTGATGACTCGATGATGGTCATTTGGAGGATAAGTTTGAACTCAAATGGAGTTCTTGAAGGATTTATCGGTGACCTTGTTGCTGGACCTGAGCTGTGGTGGAGCCTTGAATCAGCTATTCCGAAGTACAAAGGTGAAGGAATATTTCAGGCTGAGGCGCAAGTCTGTGCTCGAGTAATTGGAGGAGCAACAGAAGCAAGCCAGAAGGTGAGAGATGCAGAATGCGAACTACCTATAAGAAGCACTGAGGGACAGGTTTATCGTCCTCAGTTTTCTCTTCTTGCTTTTGGTATTTTATGTTCCATTTTTGAACTGCATCATGTGGAGTTGTGAATTCCTGCATTGCCGAAGTGTAAGACCCCAGTAGGCAGATGTGGCAGTGTGTTCTGGTGATTCAGATCGTGGCAAGTGGTAGGATGCTGAATGCGAGATGTTTTTCAAGGAACTATACACTTTTGGAGGACCAAAAGTTCTTCAGTGGGGAGGTTTGATCCAGGTGGATCTTCAGGACCTGAAATTGAAGTGTTCCAATTTCTCTCAGAAGCAGTGCCATCACGTAGATCATAGAATTCTGAATCCAGCACAACTTGAACGGGCGAAAATGGAGTCCGTTTTCTCATGTTACGCACAGTCAAAGTTGGGTCAACCCTTGGACCAGGATGCTGTCAAGAGGCAAAAAGTTGATGGACTCAGGATTGGCTGAAAGCAGTGTCAGTTCGAAGGGCTCGTCGACACGATCACAACAAAGTTTGTTTCGTCGAATTTCGAGTCCGTATGTCCGAGATATCGCCAGTCAAAGTTCAGTCAAAGCCTGGTCAACTCAGCTTTCAGGGACGAGGAAAAAGGCAGAAAATTCATCGTCACCAAATTGCTCGAAGTTGGTGTCATCGCGAAGAGCTCGTCGTCACGATTCCAATGGTGTTCGTTTCGTGCAAATTGGACATCATACGCGAGAATTATAGCCAGTCAAAGTTGCAGTTGACCCAGGTACCATGAGGTACGGTTGCTGACGTCAGCATGACGTCATTCTGCCGACTTGGAAAACTCATCATCGTACGGATGGTAATGTGGACCAATGGTGTCTTGACACGTGGCAGCCGTACAGGTGACGTGGCATCGGATGACGTCAGCAGAGTCAGCAAATGAACTCTTGACACGTGTCCACTCGATGACGTGGCTAATAACGTGGCAAATGTACAGTCAGCAGATGACATGGACGGGTCAGCGAATAGCCTTCT
>VDFB02389310.1:0-60787 GCA_007258455.2 Sequoia sempervirens | reverse complement strand
AATAACTAGTCACACAACTATCTTTCTAGTTTTGACTTTTATATTATATTTCTCATTTGATATTATTGTATTTGTATTTTTTTTGTCAATTGCAAGCTAGTTTGATTTTTTTCTAATCCTTTTGTTGTCTATTTTTCATAGAAAATTGTGAAGAGCCTACGAATAATATAAATAGAACCAAAACAAATAATTGCATTCATAGAGAGACATTCAAATGATAGAAAACACAAGAAAAATGAACAAAATCTTTATATTGTAAAAATAAAAATAAAATACTCATTTCTGAGCACGAGTTATTATGACTTGTATGTAAGGAGTATTTTTTATTTGTTTAATGTGTACAAATTTTGTTGAGATGCATTAAGTGGACTTGTTAATCTTCTACGCTCTTAGAAAACTAAAATTGGTTGCATAGAGAGCAAATGCACTTCATGTTTAGAGTCAACTAAAGAATGAAAAACATGCTTATTGTGTAATATACTTGCTCCATGAATCTTATGTTAAATCTATTGTAAATTGTTGTCTTTCAACAAATATGACTTTCATAATTTCTTGAACAATGGCTTCTGCTCCACTCCTGTATGCTACAAGAACTCTACTTTCAAAAACTGACTTTGGTGCAGTTGGGAGTGTGGGGACGCACCATTGTTTGTTGGTCAAAGTGTTTTGGGCTACGTTCCTCTACTTTCGCCTAGTTCTTTGCCGAGACTTGATATATACTTCCTTTGGCTGAGACAACCACCGTGACAGGTTTTTGGTGCCTTTTGCTAATGGTTTCGTGGGTGTTGGGGCATCACTGGATGGGACGAAGGTTGTAACGTCCCTTGGCCTGGCCATAATTGTTGGCGAGAGGGATACGTCCTTTACTATGGCTATTCATTTGTTGTATGCGGTTTGCTTCTCTACCACCTCGTCGATCTAAAACTCTTCCCTACGCTCAAGCTCTTGCTGTGCATTGCAATCTAAAGGTTGTGGTTATGGGGGGAGCATTCTCTTTTGGTCAAGTCTTGTTTTCTTCTTTTAATACCCTTTTGTAGCTTCTTGTTGTGCATTGTAATATAAAGGTTGTGGTTATGGGGCGAGCATTCTCTTTTGGTAAGTCATGGTTTAGTTTCTTTTAATCTTTTTATTGAGCTCTTTCATATTGTGTTAGTTTCGGTCCAATCTCCCACTCTATTTTTAGGAAGACTCGTGTTATGAAGTTTTTAGCAATTCTATTGGGCAATTTTTGAAAGTTGACTCAATTACTTCGAATGTTGGTCACACTACCTATGCTCATTTTCTAGTGGACATTGATGCCATCAAGGCACTTCTTGGAGAGGTCATTTTGATGGTGGAGGATATGTCTTGAACTCAAGTTATTGACTATGGTGGTCTTCCCTTTTGTTGTAAGTTTTGCTTCACTTTTGGGCATCTTGTTTCTTATTGCCCCCATTCACATCACATAAATGCTAGTTTTGCTTCATGATGGCATGATTCTCTTTTTAAACACTTGACAATTGATGTTTCTAATGGTTTAGATTCTTTGGATGTTCCTCCTAATTCTCCAATGGTGGGGCATCACAAGCTTGCTTCAATCTTTTGTGCCTTAAATTGTTGGTTGGGTGGTGGACCCTTCACCATCCACATTACTTGATGATCTTGCTCTAGCAGTTGTTCCCACTCTTGCTACTCCTTTAGATCCTATTGGTGAGCCACACCATGTGTTCTACTCTAATTTCTTATTTTGCTTGCCCTTTAGCTTCAATTCATCTCTAGGCTACTATTGTTCTGATTGTTTGACATTTGGATACCCAAGCTCAACATTCCTCTACTTCTGATGCACCTTTGCTTGGGCCCTCGATGGGATAATCTCCACTCACTTCCCCTAGATTTGAGGACCTAGAAAATATTTCTTGAGTAGTTGTATAACGGAGGAAGAAAGGTCTTCCCAAATCTATCTCTCAATTTCATGCAAGAGTGAAGGTTGTGAGATTGAATAGGGTTAGATCTAAAAATGTTTAGGCTAGACCCTAGGTACGTTAGTTTGTATTTGTATGTGCTTTGGAGTTTGGTTATAGTTGTGTCTTACTCCCTTAAGGGAGGTCGTTATATTTGTATTTGCTCATGGGCTTACACTATAATAGGGCTAGGACCATTATTTTTCATTTTATCCAATCAAAAACAAATAGCGAGGACTAACATGCATAATGAAAAAGGTGAAATCAATTTTGTTAAACTTCTATATATTTTACTAAACTATTAAATATATAATGTATCTTAAAGAAAGCAAGAAAACTATAAATATAATTGTTGACATTTGCTTACCTAAGCCTTTGATAAGTATTAGTAATTATTTTTAATCAACTTAAAACATGTGCAATAAATCAAATACTTAATTATTTTCAATTTTCATAGAGTAAAACAAACAAATTTTAAAAGAGATTCTCATTCTTATTTTTGTCCTTATTTGTTCAAGTTTTGAATTTGAAAACTATTTTCAATTTAAAATATTATAGAATTTTATATTAAATTTTAATTTGAGAGTTTAGAATCAATTACAAGATAGACTTGTTCTTACATTTCTTCATATTATTTGTAGTTTTGAATTTGAAATTTTTATCATAGAAAAAATAAGATATTTACATCAAATTTTAGTTTCATAGGGTAGATATAGGAATGATTTGTCATCTACATTTAAACTTTTTAAATTTAAAATACATGCATATATTGATCCTCTTATCTAATCTCACTTATGCGTCAAAAGTATAAAAATATATTTTTAAGTCAAAATATTTGTGTTGACAAAAATTCTAAAACTTGTATGTACATAAAAACACACAAAATTATACGTATAAAAAAAAAAACACAAAATTATACTTAAAATAATATTACAAATTTGAAAGAAAAATTATATTGAATATATAATCATACTCCACAATGCATCGTTGATAGAACGCAGGGTTGGATTGAATTACTATTCACTAACTCAATGCTCTCCTCGTCTCACTTTAGGATAGCTAACCCCCTCGTGTTGCTGCCTCCACTAAACCTATAGGTTCCCAAATTAATTAGGCATCCCTGGTCTTTGCTGCCAACCCTGCTATCAATATTCCAAAACATGCATAATGTCTTAACCAAGCATTTCTTGATGCTTCTTTCCCTCACTTCACTAACCATCCCTTAATCAATTTAAAGACCAGTGCAACTTCATCCACTTCCAAAACTTGTTTGGCAGGGTGTGTTTAGACTACTATGGCTTCAAAAAAACATCAGGAAAGGCCTTTGCCTAATCACCATACTCAGGTTTTCCATTGCTAGCATAAAGTCACAGTTTTAGGTTTTGGGGCAGGGTTACAAGCCTTGGCCTTTTTAGCCTCCACACACAAGGAAACTACTTATATTTCCTCTCCCTTTTTAAACTGAACTCAGCTCCCTTCTGACACTCAGATTCTTTTTCCAATTTCCACCAGGTTCTTAGAGTTTGGGTCCCTTCTCTGCTGCACACAAACATAACTCAGCATTATTGCATAAATGAGGGTTTAAGCCATTCTAGATTTGTATTGTTTTTTTCCAGTCTTAAATACACTAGTAAAAGCTCTTACTACACTCCAACGCCTATTCCAAGGCTTCATGCACTCGCCAACCACCTTGTCCTACAACAAAATGAACACCCCTGCCACGCAAACATAAGTTACTGTTGTCTTTTCCTAACCGAGCCTTCTAGCTCGCCTAGGGACAACTTTTCATCAAGGAAACAGAACTTCTATGCTCTCCTACAACTAACCTATGTACAGGTGAGAGGTTTAGTCTTGTTTCCCACATGGCCATGCTTCTTGGCGCGGGCAGAAATAGACTAAACCACCATTGTAAGCAGATTTATCAGTCAAAAGAAAAAGAGAGAGTAAAGCACAATATTTACAAGAACAGAAATAAACGTAGAAAGAGTTGTTAAAATGCCACTAAGAATGATTCTAAAAGAGTCTTTATATCATAGAAAACTTATTAAATGCTCTGATAAATCATTAAATTTGCTGTTACGCAGTCAAAGCTAGAAAAATAGATTTTTAGTGCATGAAAACACTATTTTCTTTCTTATTTCCAGAAAACTGCTCACAACAAAAGAACTCCCGTCCAAAAAACATTCAACAACCTCAAAAATGGTCGAGGCTTTCTTTTTCCATCACAAAGAAACCGTTAGGTTTTCAGTTTCGGGCTCAAAAGTGACCAAACAACCCGCGTTTGTAAACACACTGTGTTTTGCAAACATAACTAAAATCTTAGGAAACAACTATACATGGCTTCCTAACTTATTCAAATTTAAACCAAAGCTCTAAAAAGGTCCCCTTACACATCCTAAAAGGCATTAGAACCTTGCACAACAAAAATAAAATAGATTTAAAATAACACTTCAAGATTTATGTTTGTACTCAATTAGGTGCTCCTGCACCATTCTCCCCCTCTCAGCACAAAAATCAAGGAACTTGAGGTGTCAGTAGTGATGGATCAATTCCTTGCTTCTTGAAATCTACTTCTTCAACCCAGGTAGCCTCAGACTCAGGTTTTCCCTTCCACTTGACAAGGTGTTCCATATATGCCTTATGTCTTGTTGCTTTCTTCACCCTGGACTCCAAGACCTTCTCTGCCTGAGCTTTCTCTTGACTTGGAAGGGGTATATTAGTGATATCCTGAAAGATTTCCTGACTGTTTTGAACTTCATCATTGACTGTCCCTTTGTATCTGATCAAATCAGCAACGTTGAAGACTGGAGATATGCCCAAATCCGATGGAAGTTCCACCTTGTATGCATTCTTTCCATACTTAGCTATCACCTTGCATGGTCCTACCCGTTTCATTTGCAACTTGGTGGACATTCCATTCTGCAATCTAGATTTGTTGAGGTGAACCATCACATAATCACCCACCTGGAACTGCACATCTCTTCTTGTCTCATCAACTTTATTCTTCAACTTTTGTGTTGCTGCTGTGATTGTCCTCTTAACCTGCTCATGAATCTCCTTCATGGTTTGAGTGAAGTCTTCATGTCCACTCCTATTCTCCATTGTTCCAAGGTCTCTGAGCTCACAAATTCCTCTTGGATGCATTCCATACACAACTTCAAATGGGCTTTTTCCTGTAGTTCTGTTCACACTGTCATTGTATGCATATTCCGCTTGGGAAATCACCATATCCCAGGTCTGCCCATATTCCTTTGTCAAGCACCTCAATAGGTTACCTAACACTCTATTAACCACCTCGGTTTGACCATCTGTCTGAGGATGGTATGCTGATCCAAATGAAAAATTAGTTCCCAATCTGCTCCATAGTGTTTTCCAGAAATGACTCATGAATTTTACATCCCTATCTGAGACAATGCTCAATGGAAATCCATGGATTCTCACAACTTCCCTAAAAAATAGATGGGCAATATAGCTTGCATCATGTGTGGTCTTGCAAGGAATAAAGTGACTCATCTTGCTAAATCTGTCCACAACTACAAAAACACTGTCAAAACCAGATTTAGTCTTGGGAAGACCTACCACAAAATCCATGCTCACACACTCCCATGGTCTGTTCGGAATAGGCAAGGGCTGATATAACCCAACATTGCTAGTTCCCCCTTTGGATTTCATGCAAACAACACACTGTTCAACATACTTTCTGACATCTCGTGCTAACTTAGGCCAATAATAAAACCTTTGTACAAGCTCTAAAGTTTTATTAATTCCAAAGTGTCCACTAAGACTGCTATTATGTTTCTCTTGGATCAGATTTTCGCTCATTGATCCTCTTGGGACACATAACAGATTGCCCTTGAATAACAATCCATTTTGTAGAGTATACTCAGCATACTGACTGTGAAAATGATTTGCAAAGTCTGAAAATTCCTTGTAGGCCTCTGAAAAGTCTTCATCATCACCATAGAGATCTTTAAAACTTTCCAATCCAATGCTTTTCAGCTGTATCTCTTGGACTGTCAACATCCTCCTGCTTAATGCATCTGCCACTTTGTTTTGCTGTCCCTTCTTGTGCTTAATGGTAAATGTAAAGGCTTGAATGTACTCCATCCATTTCAAGTTTCTATTGCTTAACTTCTCTTGGGTATTGATATAACTGAGTGCCTGGTTATCCGTGAAGACCACAAACTCTTTGGGCAATAAATAATGCCTCCACTTCCTAAGGGACTGCACTAAAGCATAAAGTTCCAGATCATAGGTCGAGTATTTTTGTTTGGCTTCATTGAGTTTTTCACTAAAGAAGGATACAGGTCTACCTTCTTGACTAAGGACTCCTCCTACTGCTACTCCACTTGCATCACACTCAACTGTGAATAACTTATCAAAACTAGGCAACAAAAGTATAGGTTGGGTTGCTACCTCTTGTTTCAGCTTTTCAAACCCTTTATTAGCTTCTAGTGTCCATTTAAACTTTGTTTTCTGACCACCCTTGATTGTATCTAACACTGGTGCACATATACCACTAAAATTCCTTATAAACTTCCTATAAAACTGAGCCAAACCATGAAAACTTCTTACCTCAGTTGCTGTGGTTGGTGTAGGCCAATTTAGGATGGCTTCTACCTTACTTGGATCCATCTTCAACGTTCCTTGGGATACCACAAAGCCTAGATACACAAGCTCTTGTTTGAAGAACTCACATTTCTCAAGGTTGATTGCCAACTGTTCTTCTTGCAACCTTTTGAGTACCATCTCTACATGCTTCAAATGTTCTTCTGCTGTCTTACTAAAAATTAGTATGTCATCCAAGTAAACTACCACAAAAATCCCTGTGAAATCCTTAAGCACCTCATTCATTAGTCTCATGAACGTGCTAGGGGCATTTGAGAGGCCAAATGGCATCACTTTCCACTCATATAAACCATCGTTTGTCTTAAAAGTTGTCTTCCACTCATCACCTTCCTTAATTCTGATTTGGTGATACCCGCTCTTAAGATCTAGCTTAGTATAGAATTTTGCACCTCCAAGGAAATCCAATAAATCTTCAATCCTAGGTATTGGAAATCTGTACCTAATAGTGATTCTATTTATTGCTCTAGAATCAGTACAAAGTCTCCATTTACCTCCTTTTTTTGTTGCCAAAACAACTGGGACTGCACATGGACTAATACTCTTTTGAATCAGACCTTGATTCAGCAACTCTTCCACTTGCCTTGCCACCTCTTGATTCTGCTCCGGGGTCAATTTGTATGCTGCTTTGTTAGGCAATGAGGCTCCAGGTATGAAGTCAATTTGATGACTTATTGCTCTCTTGGGTGGTAGAGTTGATGGTGTTCCATCACTCACTATGCTCTTGTATTTGTCAAGCAAGTTTTGGACTGCTGCTAGTAACACTGTCCTTTCAGCCTTTTCCTCTTCTTTGGGCTGCATCATGATCACATACCCTTCATTCCCTTGGTGTAGATCCTTGATGAACTCCTTGCCACTGCTCAACATAATGTTTGGAACCTTGGACTGCCCTTCATCATCCTCAATCAACGATTGCAACTTGAAAGTTTTACCATCCTTCTTGAATTCTATGGTATTCTCCTTTCCATGATACACAACACCTCTATCATATTGCCATGGCCTTCCAAGAAGAAGATGGCATGCATCCATGGGCAGTACATCACAAATCAGCTTGTCTTTGTAGCCTCCAATCGAAAATTCCATTGTAACTTGCTCATTCACTAAGACACTCTGCCCTTTGTTCAACCATGTGACTTTGTAAGGGTTGGTATGAGGTACCTTTTGCAATTTTAACTTATTTACTGCCTCCTCAGAGATGATATTGTCCGTAGAACCAGAATCTACAATAACCTTGCATACCTTTCCCAATATCTTGCACCTTGCTCTAAACAAAGCTCTCCTTTGCTTGGGTTCTTCCTTGACCGGTTGTCTGATCAAAACCCTGTTGAACATCATATTTTCACCTACTTCTGATTCTATATGACTGATCTCAGGTGTCTTTACACTCATGGTGTCCTCTTGTGCATAAGCTACTCTTTTCTCATTGCTAGATGAAGCTTTCTCCGGGCATCTATAAGCTGGATGGCCTAGCTAATTACAGTGATAGCACTTCATGGTGGCAAAGTAGGAGTTACTTCTGCCTGCTCCTCTTCCTCTGTTTGAACCCCCTTGAGGTCCTCTTCCTCTATTAAATCCTCCTCTTGATGAGGTTTCACCTCCATGCTCAGTAAGCTTTGATTCACCTTGGCTTCTTTGGTCACCACCTCTTCCTTGGTAACCTCCACGCTGTCCTCTTTGATCTCTGCCTCTTCCTCTGCCCTTAGAGGACTGATCATGCTTCCTTTTATTCCTTTCTTCAATCTTAATAGCTAGCTGATAACATTGGTGGACTGTCTTGGGGCTGAGCAAAGCCATCTCTTCCTGTATATTCCACTTCAATCCATTGAGGTATCTAGCCACTTTCAAGCTCTCATCTTCTGCCAAATTTGATCTCAAACAAAGCTTCTGAAACTCTTCCGTGTAGGTGTTTACATCTTGGTCTTTTTGTCTTAAACTCTGCCTCTTCTTGTGGAGCTGAATTTCATAATCATCTGGCATATAGGCTTCTTTCACTTTTGCAACCATTCCTTTCCAGGTTGATATAGGCTGCTTACCTTCTTTCTCCCTTTCAGTCTAGACAAATTTCCACCAATTTAACGCTGATCCTCTCAACCTTGATTTTGCAACCTTCACCTTCTGTGCTTCTGTGACTCCATCACATTCGAAGTGATTCTCCATGCCATCTATCCAGTCCAAGACCAGATCGGGATCCATCTTTCCATGGAATAGTGGTACACCCTCAAGTCCTTTTCCACTTAGGGCTTTTAATGCCTTCAAGAAAGGCTCCTCCTCCAAGACAGGGTCAGGTTCAGGGACTTTGTCCTCCTCTGCAACCTCTTCTTCTTTTGGCACTTTTCCTTCCAGTTTCACCTTGTTCAGTGCTGCTTCAAGTTGTTCTATTCTTTCCTTTAGAGATTTGTTATCCTCTTCTTGCTCCTCAACCATCTTGGCTAACTGTGCATTTGTCACCATCTTAGGCGGTTCACTTGATTCAACTTCCTCTGACATATAAGCTGCTGCTTTCCCAAATCTTTCACGGCTCTGATACCAATCTGATAGAACAAGGGTTGGATTGAATCATTCACTGACTCAATGCTCTAGGTCTCACTTTAGATAACCCTTGGTGTTGCTGCCTCCACCAAACCTATAGGTTCCCAAATTAATTAGGCACCCCTGGTATTTGCTGCCAACCCTGCTATCAATATTCCAAAACATGCATAATGTCTTAACCAAGCATTTCTTGATGTTTCTTTCCCTCACTTCAATAACCAGCCCTTAATCAATTTAAAGACCAGTGCAACTTCATCCACTTCCAAAACTTGTTTGGCAGGGTGTGTTCAGACTACTATGGCTTCAAAAAAACATCAGGAAAGGCCTTTACCTAATCACCATACTCAGGTTTTCCATTGCTAGCATAAAGTCACAGTTTTAGGTTTTGGGGCAGGGTTACAAGCCTTGGCCTTTTTAGCCTCCACACACAAGGAAACTACTTAGATTTCCTCTCCCTTTTTAAACTGAACTCAGCTCCCTTCTGACACTCAGAGTCTTTTTCCAATTTCCACCAGGTTCTTAGAGTTTGGGTCCCTTCTTTGCTGCACACAAACATAACTCAACATTATTCCATAAATGAGGGTTTAAGCCATTCCAGATTTGTATTGTTTTTTTCCAGTCTTAAATACACTGGTAAAAGCTCTTACTACACTCCTACGCCTGTTCCAAGGCTTCATGCACTCGCCAACCACCTTGGCCTGCAACAAAATGAACACCCCTACCACACAAACATAAGTTACTGCTGTCTTTTCCCAACTGGGCCTTCTAGCTCGCCTAGGGACAACTTTTCATCAAGGAAACATAACTTCTATGCTCTCCTACAACTAACCTATGTACAGGTGAGAGGTTTAGTCTTGTTTCCCACACGGCCATGCTTCTTGGCGCGAGCAGAAACAGACTAAACCACCATTGTAAGCAGATTTACCAGTCAAAAGAAAAAGAGAGAGTAAAGCACAATATTTACAAGAACAAAAATAAACGTAGAAAGAGCTGTTAAAATGCCACTAAGAACGATTCTAAAAGAGTCTTTACATCACAGAAAACTTATTAAATGCTCTGATAAATCATTAAATTTGCTGTTACGCAGTCAAAGCTAGAAAAATAGATTTTTAGTGCATGAAAACACTGTTTTCTTTCTTATTTCCAGAAAACTGCTCACAACAAAAGAACTCTCATCCAAAAAACATTCAACAACCTCAAAAATGGTCGAGGCTTTCTTTTTCCATCACAAAGAAACCGTTAGGTTTTCAGTTTCGGGCTCAAAAGTGACCAAACAACCCGCGTTTGAAAACACACTGTGTTTTGCAAACATAACTAAAATCTTAGGAAACAACTACACATGGCTTCCTAACTTATTCAAATTTAAACCAAAGCTCTAAAAAGGTCCCCTTACACATCCTAAAAGGCATTAGAACCTTGCACAACAAAAATAAAATAGATTTAAAATAACACTTCAAGATTTATGTTTGTACTCAAGTAGGTGCTCCTGCACCAATTGTTCTTCCCAAAAATTGTAATTTGAGTATTGCTATGTATATTCACAAAATAGGAAGAATAGACGAGTCATTAGGAAAAGCCATGTTTAGAAAAACTACTTAATGTGTGATCACTCATATCCTCCTATATTACATCCTTCTAAGAAATGTGGTTCTTGCACGTATCATTTGCTATATTGATACCAAAAAAATTGAATTATGTCACATTTTAAGCTAAAATGTTATTGATTCTCCAATCATGAGTCATATATTTCAACCCCCTTGTCATAATCATCCAATTTTTTTGTCTCTCATTTGTGTTTTTACAAGGCCAACAAAAAGAGTTTTCAATACATTTGGTGAGGCAAATATCGAAGTTCAAATGATACAGAATGAGTGAAAATTAACCAAGTCACAAAAGGGTGCAAAATAGTGTAAGGGAGTGCACCATTATGAAGGTTGACATGATTTTCATAGAATAAAAGTGTAGAGTTGAATACATGCACTAAATAATTAATGAACTGATTTTTCCAAGTGAAAATTGTAAGTTCATATAAGGGTGTGCATTATTGGAAGGGGTGACAATATTTTCACAAGGTAAAAATTACATGTGTTTGGATGAGTGCATGCAAGTAGAAAGAGGAACATGAAGTTTTGAAGTGAAAAATGTAATCCCTCATTGAGGTGAAATTCTAATAGAAGAGCAACATAAAAAAGTTTATGTCAAAATTGCACCCTAATAGATCGACTTGCACTTGATTGAAGGGTGTGAATTTTTTAAGTGAAAAGTTGCTAAGTGTTTATATGAGTCCACATTCATAAGTGGAAGGACATGTTTTTGAAGAAAAAAACCATGCAAGATTACAATTTGGCTCATGCTTGTCAAAGAATGAACATAACTTTCAAAAGCTGAAATTGTTGGTGTATACTAAGTGTCTCATTGTTATAGAGAACATGTTTTCCAAAATAAAGTTGAGCTAATTTAGGCTAGCACACATTGGTGTTGTGTGGTAGTAAGTTTTTAAAACAAGAGAAAATATCATCTATATTTAAGCACTTTGTGAAGAATAAACTTAGAATCCTATCTTGAAAGAATAAAAGAAAAACAAGAGCTTTATAGATAGGTGTTTGGAGGAAACAAAAAAATGGATGAAAATTGCTCGTGTTTGTCCATTAATAGGCCATTTATTTCCATTGTTACTCTTCATTACTTCATTCTTCCAAGTGTTCTACCAAATGTCTAGTTGTGAGGATTTTGTCATCATCTCAACTTGACAATTTCAATGTTATAGCTACTTTCATCAATTTCACACAAAGTTTTTATATTATCTAGTAAGGGCATTTGACTTCAAACAATATTTTCTCCAAAAATGTCACCTTTAAAATTTAATATTTCAATTATTGATTCTCAAACCCCTAGGATATTTTTAGAAATTTTCTTGACATGTTGTAATGCCTAGGGTTTTGAATAAATATTTTAATCAGTCATCTAAACATTTGAGTATTTTGTTTATCGAAAATTATCTATAATTTTGTCATTTTCTCAACAAGATTTCACTTGTACATAAATAAGATACAACAATATACCACAACATTTATATTGGTATCTTTAGAAGGCAATACTTTCATACTCTAGATTTTTAAGGTATTCAAAGGAAAAAAATGATGAAAACTTACAATTCTTCATAACATATTCATGTTTTAGAATTATTTTCAAAATGTGGGCATCCTATAACACACTCACATTTCCCTTTATACCAATCAAATACCTTCTTAGACTTGGAACAAGTTTGAATTTATTAATCCTAAGAGTTGGACATTGAGTTTAGGTGTGCTCTCCATTACTTTCATGTATTTTAGGATATATTTTTTAAAAAACCACTATAATGTAAAGTTTTGTGTTAGCTTTTTAATATTTAATTTTTTTTTACTATAATAAGATCTTGATCTTTGATTATTTTTTATTAGTATTTTATTTTTCACCAAAAACACATGTATTTCTTTTTCTACATAATCTTTAACCTCTCATTGATTTTTTTTTTTAAATTATATTTTCACACTTTATTCTCCACTCTACACACATTGAAGAAATAATCAAATTTTTATTATTTTTCTCAAAATCTTGGGGAGAGTAGGTTCAATTTTCTATTTTTTAAGATGTGTCCACTTTGAACATTAATAAAAAAAATATTCATAAAAAATTTAGCAATTTTTTTATGGCACAAACTAAGTGATGTTAATTAATTTTTCATTGAATGGATTTGCAAAATGCTTTAAAAGGCAACAATTTGAGAGCAACACAACTAGACTTGTGTTATATTTTTCTGACAAAAAAAACCACTTTGTGTGCTCCCTCTATTTCACCTCTTTAACTCTACCATTTTTAAAAACAATCAAAGATTATAAGCACTATTAATCTTTTCTTATCACATCTTGAAATCTTATATATATATATATAGTCAAAGTTCAAATTTTATTGATTTCTAGAAAAAAAAGACCACTTTTGACCCCCTTTCTGCTCCCCATTTCCATGCACTTACCCACATTTAGTTAGAGTTTGGCGCAAACCATCCAAAGGAAGGAAAATCAAATTCAAAGCAAAAATTTGACCTAGCAAATCACCGAGAATGATTTAGTATAGAATTTGAATCTCTTCAAAGGATCTAAGATGGTCATAATAAAGAAGCTTCATTAGAATAATCACTATTAGCCAATTGTCTTAATGACTATTTTCACTCCAAGATATTTATATTTTATGTTAGTTTTAGTTGTCACCACTTTTTAGAAGATAATCATTTTCTTTTAAAATGGCTATTCATGGATCAACTATTTTCAAATGATCTTCTAGAAAGATTTTTATTAATAGTTATTTTTGTTGGTAATATTTTGTACTTATTAATAAGTTGAATTATAATATTATGAATGATTAATTATCATCTAAGTAGCTAATAATAGCATATGTACACCTTGATTTGAGGTGCACATATGTCATTATTGCCTCATCAATCCTTGATTAATGACATATAGGTATCACCTTTGTTTAGTCAATGTCATTTTTATCTTAGTCATATTGAATTAATTGACCCACTAATTAATAGTTCAACTTCTTGATTAGGAGCGAGTTTAGCTCATGACCTCATGGATATGCCATCTCTATGATTCATGCTTTCAAGAGGCCTATATGTATTTGTATACTATCTTTTGTACAAATTTTCTCATATCCTCAATATTGAAATAGTTGGTGTTTGCATTCTAGATTATTTGTGTTTTCTTATAATTTGTGTAACTTGTCTTTATTCGTCTAGATCTAGGTTCATGTTTGGATTCATTGAATCTTGCCACCTTTATTATCATAAATTTATTTGAAATTTTCTCGATTTAATGTTTAGAATTTGTAGACAAAATTGTATTATGAGTTTTTTGACACACAAGCAAACTATTCATAACATAGAAGTATTAGCTAACTTTTTTATTTTCTCATGCAAAGTTTTGTAAAATCTTATAAATAAGTGTCATTTGTACTTAATTTTTCAATAAATTTTTTTACACTTACTTATTGTTGAAATTGTTGTTCGAATAATCTTCTAAATTTGATATTCAATTATTTTGTAATTTAAGTACAATGCATAATTATTGTAAGCTTTGTATTGCAATCTTTGTGAAATGAAGTTTAGTTGTTTTGTAGGAAAATATTTATATATAATTTATAGTTATTTGTACATGTGTTGTATTCAATCCAATCATGTTTTAGTCATCATTTCAATCATTCATTTAAGTGAAAAGTGCAAGCAATAATTAATTGTTATAGGTATTTTGTTTAGTAGACAAAAAATATAAAAACTCATATAGTGGAGAAGTGTGAAATCACATTGTGCACTAGCCTAAGAACAAGATAGGTTTTTATTTAAATTTTATTTATATTGCATAATTAAATCGCTAGTAGTTATTTCTTTTATAAATTTTAATGAGAAAAAACATACCATTTCCTTCACTCTTCTCAAAAGAGAGTTTTCCCTCATAATTCAAAGAACTTTTTTTTACCTTGTATATACTTTTATTTTTTTTAGATTAGTAAAGGATTTTATTATGGGGTTGCATAACAAAAGCAACCATAAGAGCAAAAAATGACCACAATGGCTAGTGAAAAGTACCTTTATAGAAACAAGAAAGAACGCTTGCTACCACTACATAAAAACAAATTCAAAGATTACAAAAATGGAGCCAAAACAACAAAAAATGCTCCTTTCAACCACCTCCACCATAGTCAACACCATCAAAACAAAAAGGGGATTAATATACTCTCCAACACCCTACTGCCGACTTCTCAATTACACCCAAGCTAACTAGATCTTCAACCTCCACTATGTTATAATTTTGTTCTACATCCCTCAAGATACCAACAATCATGGAATCAAGAGATGGGGATTGTATCCCATGAAAAATCTCCATCCTACATTGACTCTCATGTATCTTATTTGCACAAAAGAATAGAATAGTTTAGTCACTTGAGACCTCCACGTGACCCTTATTGTGGCCCACTATGAAGCTTGCAAGCACCTTCCCCACATTTACACAAGACATGGAGGACCAATAGCTCATGTCTCCCTTATTTCAACTCCCAATTCTCCAAAGGAAAGCTCCCTAAAGACACCAAACTCATATTTTGAGTGCTAACACCTAAATACTTTGCTTCAACCTCAACCACCTCTTTAACTCCTAAGTTTAAAATATCCATGTCACTTAATTGCACATGCAACAAAGAGAATCCAAACCCTCAAAGCCACATAAGGGATATCACCCACTAATTTTACAATGAAATCCCTCATAATTGAGAACTCAGAATGTGAGAGAACTATAACATTTGATCCACTATTGCCCAATACAAATTTAACAAACCCAAGGTCATTACATGTGATGATTGAGAAAAATCTATTTTCTCTAATTCAATATCTTTTATAAGGATCCTACACCTTCTAAGATTACTTCTTACATGTCATGGTGACCATTAACCAACAACCAAACCAAAACACAATCACACAAGAATATCGTCCTACAAGACTCTATCACCAACATGAAGCAATAGTCATAAGACACTAAATTAGAGGAGGTGAAAAAAGATTCCACACATATCTTAAATGTAAGGAGATTCTCTAAGTTCACACATATGATTCATAAAATCCACACTCTCGACCTTATAATAAAGGACCATATTCCTTAGACATCGTAAGAATATTTGAGGGACTAAATGGTCCAATATTTTAAAATGAGAATAAATTACAAAGGATTCTAATTTAAATAATTTTTTTACACTTTATTAAAAAGATAGGTCATTGTATAAAGCCAAAAGAGGCTTAAAATCTCTTGATGTTCAAATCTACACAAGAAAATTTGCACCACATAGGAAGCTTACAAAAATGGTATGTGATTTGAAAAACAATCTCTAGGATTTTAGAAGCTAGCTCTTCTTAGGATTTTCAATTAACCTCCTTTATGTTAGAAATGCAAGAAAAGAGAAGTGAGATTATAAAAATCCTAAAGATAATCTAAATGAACCACACAAACTATTCTCTAGATAATTTTTTGTTTATCAACAACCGGTAAAAGTATAATCAAGAAGATGAATACTTCAAGTATTTACTAAATGAAAAAGCTATCAAATGAATACAACAATGGGAAAAAATTGTCTTTGACTTCATATATTCATTAATTGAAAGCACAAATTTGCAATCCATGGATTACTTGAAATAATTTCTAACATATAGAGGCTATTGTTGTTAACAAATATTTGAGAAAAAAAAGGTCTATAAATCCCTTATAGCATGGGTATCCCTAATACAATCTAGTTACAAATGAGCACAAAGCTCTTATTCTTAAGAAAAATTCTTGGGAAAAGTCAAAAATGTCATGCTAGAAAATAAAAAATAGAAATGTTGTTGCATGCATGAAATTTTTTCATGGCCATGCCAAAATTTCAAAATTGAAACAAGCAACTCTTTTGACTAGTCTATAGTTCAACATTGCACCAAAAAAATGCATGATCTTCAAGATATCACTCAAGTTTTTTGCAATATTTGGATGTAACACTTCTTGAGAAAAAAATCAATGTTATGGTGCACATTTAAGCTTTATCAAAATTGATTTTTCCTTTGGGAACTATAGCTATTTACAAAAAAGAAGCCAATTTGGCCAATACGAGCATGTAGAGAAAAATATCTGTAATTATATAGCAACTTCTCACGAGGTCCTTTCTTGCAAGGAATAATCAAAATACTAATTCTTGGGCCTAGGAATAAAAGGATATAGAGAAAAAAACCAAAATTGTGGTGCCTAGCACCAAAAAAACTAACTTATTGAGAGAGACTTAGAGTACAATCCATTCTAATTCAATCAATATCTCCTTCCATTTGAAGGCCTCAAAACCCTTATATAGTTGATTGGTTTCCTTTTATGAGATATCTTACGAGTCTTCAACTCTCACCTTGACCTAGACTTCTAGTAACCCTAAAGGACAAAAGACCACCTCAACCTCTACAAGGCTCGGTGTTTGTGACCAAATCTGGAATGATGTTTGGTCTCCATGGTTTTATGCAATAAAAACCTTGATTTATTCTTCACTTAGAACCCCATTATTATTTATGAATGGGGAATAAAGCCCCCATTGTATGAGAAAGACAATGTGCTCCCTCATTCCTTGCATAATTAGCTCCAAAGTGGTTATTAAGCCTTGTAATTTTGGGGAAAATTATCTTTGCTCAAGACCTCATTAACCCTTTTTTCCCCAATTCTTCTATTGTCAACCCTTGCTAAATTCAACTTCTCATCCAAGAAGCAATATAATTTCTGCATAAAAATTTGAGCCTATGCAACCTTTGGAGAGAGAAAAGCTAGGACCTCTTCCACTTCACTCTTGACTTCTACAATGATAGTTTGTGCAAATTCTATAAATTTCAACATGAAGATAAGCTCCATGGCCATCAAAGAAATATTTTCCCAATACAAGGCATAAAACTCTTGCATTAAAGGCATCAAGTCCATTGAATACTCAATACTTTGCACTTCCACCTATACTTACTAAATCATGTGTTCTTTGGATGAGACTGTTTCCTTCAATGTTTTCTCTGATTCTAATAATTCAAACATCATTTTCTATAATTTTGTCTCCTCAACCACTTTCCTATGCTCCATCTCTTTTTATTTTTCAATCCTTTTTTGGTAGCCCTCAAGGGTTAAGTTTAGTTTCTCAAGTTCTACCTACAAATTTCTAAAATTCTCTCTTTATGATTCAATTATGTTTGTTATCACCCAAGAATATGGATCTTTATTTAGCTTCTACAATTGTGGTCATGTGCTCTCACTTGAGCTTTCAAATATTTCAAGTTTTGTTTGTGTTGTTCAATTCAACCTTTCTTTTTCTATTTTTTGGTTCACCTTAATGAATTGGGAGGTCTTTGATTTGTGTATCTTTGATTATCTCCACTATATCATCCAATTGGGCTTGTTCAAGGATCATTCCAACTACATGGATTGAGTAATCCTCTTATGTCATCGAGCCTTGTGACTTATCCATGCTTGGATTCATATGTGTAATCATTAGAGATTGTTTAGTATGATCAAACAAGGATTGCATGTGCTTTTGTGTAGGGGATATATCATTAATTCATCTCTAGTTATCCATTTTAGCCTCGTAGCCTACTTTTTCATTTTTATCTATTGATGTAGATTTGACAAAGATATGATAAATCACCTTAAAAATAAGGATCCAAGAGATACTAAATATAGAATTATTATCATCTATTGAGAAAGAGAAAAAAATGGTCTAAAAGGTAGGGGAGAGTGGATCATCATTGTTGATGGAGATAATAGAGGGAGACCAAATAGAGGAGGAAATTTGTGAAATTTCTACAAGGATTTGCAAGGAAGTGAAAAGAAATGAATATTTAGGCTACAATAAGTGGAATCACTTCAAAATTTTATATGCAAACCATAATTGTATGCTATAATGGCTTATGGATGAACAAAGTGATTGGGATTACCGAGCTCAATGTTTACTTGGGATGAAGGTGATGGAAAATAAGCATGGAGAATTGACTAAGTGAAAGGAGATGTTTACAATGGTGTAGCAACTTGAACAATCAAAATTATTGTGATAAGGGTGGGACTTTCCTATGTTTGATGTTGAATCAATGTAAAACAAGAATTGAAAGGCTTGCTAATAGATAACTTGTCTCAGATGCTATCAATGGCAAGAGTGATTTTTTCCCTAATTTGTAGACTGAGAAGGAAATGAAAAAGGTGACATGAAAATAGAAAGAGTATGAGGGATAGAAACAATTACTAGCATGACAATTGATGGTTGGAATTGAATTCTCTAGTGCCCCAAAGCCTAAGTGTTTGGCTCTTTTGAATTGAAATTGTGTTGTACTATGAACTTTCTCCTTTGAATCTCCTCAATAGAACTTGGTGATTTGGGCCTTGGATTTGAGTTGCCTACACAATTCTAATAATCTACTTCACTATTGCTATTGAAGAGGAAGAAGGCACTACTTCTAATTATTAAGCTTTAGACAAATGAGGTTGTTTGATTTTTTTTCTTAACTCTACAATTATCTTTGGAGAGTTCTCTATGTGACTTGATGAAATTGGTATAATTTCATCCAAAGGCTCCCAAATGTTGAAGATTGTTGAGTCGAGTTGTGGGGTCATGTGGAGATTATCTTTCCAAATCACATATCAGTTGTAGCCATAGAGTTCAAGTAAATACTTGAGATCTTGATTCCTCAATCGAGCCACTACTAGCTTAAAAAATTAGAGCAATATCATCTTCTTGTTGTGCTTTGGAATTACCTCAAAATTTGATGTTGCTTGTATCATAATCAGATTCTAGGGAGTCATCCTCTTCATCCCAAAGCTTTTCCCAAATATTTTTCTACTGTAACATATGTGCACTTCTACTTCACAAACTCTTGCCTATATTTCCAATATTCTTAGATATTCTCCTTGCTCCAATTCTAGTCCTTGGAATTTTCGTGAAAGTTGTGCACCATGATTTTTCTAGCATCATAGCTACAAAAAATTCCCTTAGCATCTCTCGTAGCATGGGAGAGGCTTTACAAGGAGCTTGTATATTTCCACATAGAGGCTCAATATATCTATAGTAGGATGCATGTTTGCTTCAATATTTGGTCATCTTGAAAGATAAATTTCTCCCTATACTTGAGGTTCTTGATCCAATTATCCATAAAGTAATATGGATTATACATCATTATTACTCTAAGAGCTCTAATCCTAAGTCTACCAACTTCAATACGAGAATATGTTATGTGCTCCTCTTGTTAACTACAATTCCTCCAAATGAGAAAGGGCTATTGTACATCATTTCCCCCTCCTAATATTATTTCAAAGTCAATGCATCAATTTTTCAAACATAATTGATTTCTAAGACCTTATTGGATACATATTGGGAAGCCAATAGAATTTATCTTTAAATCCATGAAGCCAAATTATTGTGAAAGAAACTCTAAACTACAATCAATTAGTACTTTGCTATTTGTTATAAATTCCTCCTATTGATTGCTCAGCTAGGTGATTTCATAATTCAAGCCTACAAGAACAAGGGCAAGGAAATTTTTGACAACCTTGTAGCATTTTAAGGTTTGTGAGGGCACAAGAGTCCATGCAAGCATTGGAATAATCCTCACAAGAATCAAGGATTCATTTGTGATCTCCATATGGATGAATGCTAGCAAGAACTAGGCATTTTGATACATCAATAGGTGTATAGAAAACAGTGAATACATAAAAAGCCACTGTGAGTTCAAGTTGGTTAGTTGATAACACATTTCACCAAAAATATCCTCAACAAAATCAAACAAGAAGACCTACTCTTGTGTGATGGTATTCAACTTGTAGAGAGATCCTAATTGGAAATTTAACATTGATTTATCATTGAGGCTAAAAATGAAGGCTATCATGGAGTATGTATCCTAGACATCATGTTTAAATCAGGTGATATTGAGGGGGAGGCTAGAAGCTCAATGTTGTTCTTTTCAAGACTAATATCCTTATTAAAAGCTTCTATAATACGTGGCAATTGTAGCATCACTTGGATGGTCAACACTACCCATTACCTTGACATAATTTCCTTGAATTATCCTAGCTTTAGGGTTGTAATAGTCTATGCAAGCTTGGAAAAAATATAGATAGGGATGCAATTGGGCAAAATATGTTGAGTTAAGAGTAGAACTCCAAATTTTGATTCCAAAAGTTTGGTTCTTTTCTTATTGGAATTTTGTTTGTGCTATTGTAAATCTTTTGTGGATTTTATCAACACAAGCTCAAAGACATTATCTATGGTGTTAAAAACCAAGGTAGGGTTTGAACACTTTTCTTTATAACGGTTTTGATGGTCCATTAAAGAGAAAGAGGTCTCTATTGAGCAGGCACGAAGGCATATGACTTGTTTTCTCTATTCTTGATACATAACTCTAAACATTGATGAGTCTATATATCCATTTTATTTTGTCATGGTTATTTTATTTTATATTTTTCTTAAATTTATTGCATTAAAAATAGGTAGCTAAAGACAACAATTAGTAAAAAAACTCACAATTACAAGCTGATTATGAATGTACAATAACATTTTCCTAGCCAATTGATGTTCTATTTATAGCCAAAGCATGGATGGATTGTAGAAGCAACATTTGGTGCTCAATGAGATGTTCATTACTCAATACATGTTAGTAGACTCACACTTGAGCTTATATTTCTATTTACTTGCAATCTTTTCATTTGTGTCAAGATTTGATATTTCCTTCTTTAAAATTTGGAATTAGTTGTGACAAGATGAGGGATAAATAGAAATACACACATGATGTGACCAATTATCCATTGATGAATTTTTTTTGAAATAATTATTGCATTTTGACATGATGTACTTTCTTACATGCCTAAGTTAGGACAATTTCCTCCTTTATGAAAACCATCTTTAATTTGAAAGCCAAGTATTTAAAGCCAATGAATTGGATACTTGGAAAATAGGTGAAATATTCTTGATCAACTTATAGACCGATAGCTATTCTTACTTTAGATAACTTAAGCTTCCAATTGCGATTTTCAACTAGACTGTTGGAAACTAGACTTGGGGGAGATTGTTGGAAGCTTGTTTGTCATTGAGAAGTTTGTTGGATGGCAACATGAGCATGATAATGTGAATATTGATGAGTGGAGATATTGGTAGAGGTTGATGATAATATTATTTTTTCATTGATGGCAACCATTATCGATGGAAATCCATGGAAAAGATGAAGAAGTGTTGGTCTAGAGAAGACCAGATGGTTTGGATAATTACTTGTCCTGGAATGCAGTTTCAATATCTAGAGAACTAGTTTTTGGGTCCCCATTGCTCCGCTATGAGGAATCTGGTTATGTGGTTTTGAGGTAATGTTGGTATGTGTTGGAATATTCTAAATCCAAAGTTTCATGACTTAATGTCTTCTGTCGTCGAAGATAATGTTGACAGAGTATCGAGCTTTGTAATGGCAATGTTAGTGGAACAGTGTATGTGGAATGCTTCACGTTCCATCACAAATGAATTTTTTTCTAAGAAGATTTGTGGAAGTTTTTAAAGGTGTTAAAGGTGTGTACATTCCATGTGGCAAGTGTTTTGGTGGTCCACGTGTCAAGGTGTGGACGAACAGTTGGTTCATTCTATTTTACTTCACCAATTTTGCTATGTGCGGTCGACCTAAGTATTTTGGGGTTGTGCGGAGTTGTTATGTATGGAGTGGAATTATGAGATTAATTATAGTTCATGTCAACCCATCTTAATGTGTTATATGTTTTGGTTCTTTTGCAAGGAGTATGTGGTTGATTTTTGAGTCGATAGGTTATGAGGATGCACGGTACATCCTTTAGGCCGACCTAATTAATGTTTTGGTTGGATGAGGTATATATATATAGGGTTAATTCATTGTGTGGATGAATGATATGTGAGATAATTAAGTGTGTGCAAAATCTAGTGTAGAGAAGTGTGAATTGGTATTGAGGTGAAGTATGAAGTGTGTTAAGTCAATTTTTTTGAGCTTCAATGGAACTGTATATTCAACATAAGTTAGATGCATTGTTAGCAATTCATTTTGGTAGAGATCCATCCTCTTCCCTATTATGGAAATGACCCATTTCTTTTATTCTCTGGATAGTGAGTCCACCTAGCAGTAAGTCATTCTATAACATCTTATAACTGGTTATAATATATTGTGAGCTAATCCTCACCGTGGTTTTTCCCTTTTAGGGTTTTCCACATAAAATATGGTGTTCTTGCGCTCTTTGATGTGATGCATGCTTTCTATGTTCCTTTCCATTACTGTAAGTTTAATGTGATGAATTAAATGAATTTTTAAAGTTAATGAATTTCAATGAATATTGATTCACCCCCTGGTATTTTGGGTGTTTAATAATTGGTATCAACACTTGGTTCCTTCAATTGGCTTGATCATTGAGGTAGATCTTGGAGGTTAAACACATGGCTACAAGGAAGTATCCTATTCCTTTGGAAGAGATTATTCTTGAAGGGTTCATTGAAGAATATTGTGTAGTTGACATGGAAGGAGAAATCAAATCAGCCCTTGATGATTTGGATAAAGCAGAAGCTGAGAATAGAGATCCGAAAAAGGATCTTAATGATGCAGATGAATGTATCAAGAAGTTGAGAGAGAAACTCAAGAAAGGTATAGAAAGAGTCAAAGAAACAAATGAGAAGCTCAAGCAATCAAATGAAACTATCACCAATTTGAAAGTGCAAGTTGAAGAAGGTGAAAGAGTTCAAGACTGCTTGAATGCCAAAATGAAAGATAAATCTAAAGAATGTTCAAAGCTTGAACAAAAGATTGTAACTTTGATATCAGATCTAGAGAAAATAAAGAATCAAGAAGAAAAATTCAAGAGGAGCTCCACAATGCTTGAAGAGATGATTGTAAATCATAAGGATTCAAAGGAAAAATAAGGATTAGGGTTTGAGAAAGGAGAAAGTTCAAATGCAAATCAAACTACAAAAAATGTTGAAAAGATGAATGACAAGAAGAGCAACGCCAAACAGGTTTGGAACCAGAAGAAAGACTTCAAGAGACCACTTTTAGATAACCTATTGCACAAAGGTATTCATATTTTAATGGTTATTTTTATTCATGCAATAAGTTTGGACATAGAGTTGTAGAATGTAGAAGAAGAATGAGTTAGAATGTTCAATCATTTCCTGGTCAGTGCTATACATGCAATAGATTTGGTCATAAAGCTAGTGAATGCAGAAATCATATGATGAATGGTTACAATAATGGCATGATGTTTCAATCTTTCAATGGCTACTATTATACATGTAATGGATTTGGGCATAAGATTTTTGAATACAGATCTAGAATGGCTAGAAGTGAGTTTGTTCAAAAAGGTGTTACTTATTACAAATGCAACAAACTAGGACACAACAATTTTTTGCAAAATTAAGAATGTGAAATCCTCGGTTTCACAAAAGAAGGCTAATCCAACAAGGAATATGGATCCAATTGAGATGAAGAAGGAAATGAACAATATCTAGAAGAAGAAAGAAGAGAGAAAAGTAAAGAATGAGTCTGTGTCAACCTCGAGTGCAGATGTTTCCTCCGAAAACTAGATGAAGAGCTTTCGCTCAGGGGGAGTTTTAACAGAAAATATTCAAGCACCTGCCAAAGGTGTGTTGTTGATGCCTTCAACACATAGGTACAAATGTAGTTCAATATGCTCAAACTGTTGGGAAAATTGCCGATAAAAAATCTCTTAATGCGAAGATTTACGGGGTGATTTAAGGTGATTATGACTACATAGTTAAGGTTTTCCAACTTTTGACTTAACTTCAAATCAATGCAATTAATACACATTATTCATCAAAACAAGGATTTATATGTCATTCGCATATGATAACCTCATTTGTGATCAAGAAATTGAAGTGGAGAGTAGAACAAAGAGAGGCGAAGTGATCCCAATATTGCACGAAACACTACCAACAAAAATTAAAGGTATTTATTATCCTCAAGTAATTGATGTCTTGGAATGGCCAAGACCTAAGTTTAAGAAGTAGCCCTATAAATCCATGGAGACGGATTCAGAAGGTGATTTTTCGAGAGTTCCATATGGCGTAATGCACACTGAGGATGTGTGAATCTACATCCACACAAAAATGGAAGAATGTGATCACACAATGTTGGGGGAATGCTGGATAAATGAGCTAACTGAAGATGACTTTGAATTGAAACATAAATATGAGAACTTGATGGAGAAGAAGCAAGATGTGTGGAATAACTTTCCAAATTTTTGCTATGAGAATGTATGGGTTAACTATACGTTGAGCCACATTCATGACAAGTTTATATGGGCGGATTTGTTGCATTTGATCAATACGAAAGATATCAAAGTGGTTACTAGTTTATGCTCTGAAGGACCCGTTTCGACAACAAAGGTCATGAAGAATGAGATGGTTATGAAACTCATTTGTGCAAAATTTGAAAAGAGTGTCCTAATGGTGAAGGACATAGATGATTCAATAGTTAAATATGCTTTGATGATGATCATATACAAGATATATTATACTAATAGAGATAATTTTGTGTCAGCCACAACTATACACACTGCTCACCAGATGGTGAAAGAGGGTCTGAACATTGATTTATGCAAGCTCTGGACATTGATGGAGAACCTACAGAAGACCAAGGATTCTTCGTACCCATTTTGGTATGGTACCCTTATCATATGTTTATTGTTTTACTTTCTTAGAGAGTTTCCTGGTGCGAAGAATATTGTGTGGTTGGACAACATTCTTGATGAAATTCAGATCAAAGATCATTTAAGAAGGTTTGGAGACCTAGATACCTAGAAAGCTATGCTATGGGGTTTCTTCAAGACCTTTCAAGAAAAAATGCAAGAAAGAGAAAGGATTCCTAAAAGTGTTGTTGAGAAATACAAGGACATAACCTTTATGGTTACCAAAAATGAATGCATTATGGAAGCAGTGGAACCCATAATAGTCTAGATTTTAGAAATGAGATATGAAGTGGCAAAAGATGTAATCATCAGACTTGAAAACCTTATGTTGAGCAAGTCGAGAGATCCTACAATAGATAGGTTTGGAACCTATGAAGAAAAATCTGGAGAAGTGCACCTAAAGCAGAAAGAAAAAGAAATAAAGAAGAATGTAGAAAAGTTGAAGGAAGACTTGGAGGAGATGGTGAACCCATCTAGGGGTTTTGCAGAGAAAATCAAAGCCCCATTTGTGGCTCCACAAGGAACACCGAGCACTAGAAGGTTAATCAGGACCTTTTCCCCCTCTCCATTTGTTTTGAAGTCCTTCAGAACCATGTTTGTAGCAAGCACAAAGAAGAAAGCTACATCTAGTGCCCCTGCAATACAACAAATTCCCAAGCGGAGAAGAATGAAGGAAAATGCCACAAGAGAGAATTATATAAACTATGAGGATGAAGAAGAAGAAGAGGAAGGACCTAAATTGCTTCAAAAGAAGATAATGCCTCAAGCCTCTAAGCCTCTAGAGAAGAGACAAATGAAAAGAAAACAAAATATGATATTATGGATACAAAAAGCGAGGAAGAAGCAAAAAAGAAAAAGAAAGATTTTATTATTCAGAAAATAGAAAATAAAGTTGGAGAAGGAGAGAAGTCTCCTAAAGGAAAAGGAAAGAAGAAGGATAAATCCTCTCTAGTAAGGGAACAAAAACCCTTAAAATTGGATGCATTATTTAATAGCATTGCAAATGTTCATCTCCTAGAAGAGACAACACAAATGTATCTTGAGTCAAACATTGAGGATAAGGCTACAATAGAGGAATCCATTGTAAAGTTCATGGTAACATTCAATACCAACTCAAGTGGGATTGAGAGTTAGTTGTTGGATGATCTCAAATGTATTCTAAGTGCGAGAAGACAAGAAGCATTTGAGGAATATGCAAAAATAAGAACATTTACCTTGGAGAAGATTAGTTTTTTCCTCATTGATGAGGACAAAGCAAGATTGGATCAAGTTTATAACAGGGAATTCAAAACAAATCAAAGGGTCAACACCTTGATGAACAACGATAAAGAAGACATAGATAGGTTGAAGAATGAAACATTGCAAAAGGTTACAAATTTGGTGAAGGAATTGGGGATGTATTCTAACAATGAAGAGAAATTAGAGCATGACACATCTGCTTCAAAAATCAACGAATCTGAAAATGTTGAGCATGAACATGTGTTTGAACCTGAGGGTGATCAAGAAGGCACTATTATAGATAATGCCCCTTTGATTGCAGAAAATGTAGTTGGTGAAGAAGAAAAGAATAATAATGTACATGTTGCCTCGGAGAAGGAAGAAGCACAAGCAGAGCAAGACCTACCCCCTCCGGATGTGGAGACAAATATAGGGTAGAAGGAAGAAGAAAAGTAAAGTAACCCAAAGAACTTTGAGGCACAAAAGGATGAAAACTTTCCTCCTCTAGATGGTGAAAAGACTGCTAAGGAAGAGAAGATTGCAAAAGACTGCTTCGATAGTGGAGAGCAGGAGGAGAAAGAGAAAAAGGAAGAAAAAAGTAACCAAACGGTTGGTGAATCCTCCAAATCATCTAGAGATTTATTGAAAAGTCTACTGGACATGCAACTTCATTTCCAATTGGTGGTGTCAGCATAGTTACTACAAATTCCCATTCAACAAGGATAAGTTGATATGGACAAAATATCTCCCTTGCATAAATTGCAACTTGGTGATGCTTTTCATGCTTCCCCAAGAAAGGAGATTCTATAGACACACCAAAAGAGTGTTGAAATGATTGATGAAGCAATAAAAGTACTACAAGACAACTTCCCCGGTGCAAATATTGACAATTCTTTATCTGGTATGAAGGAATTGAGGCTACTACTTGATTCCTTTAAGGAATATTTTACTGATTTAGAGGAGAAATTGGAAAAGGAAATAACTAAGAAGGTCAATGAAAAAATATTAGCAAATGCTTATGACAAGTGTATTGTTTCACATGGTAAGTTGCAAAGCAACTTAAAAGATATTCAAAATTGTGTGGAGGAAGCAAAAGTTTTGTTTAAAATGGCCTATTTCCACAAAGAGCATAAAAGACCAAATAGACTCAATCGAGTCATAAATTCCTCAAGCCTCCGATGTTTATGACTCGGTAAGAGATATAGATGGCACAACGAGGATAGTAATTGAAAATTTGCATGGACAATTCTTCCAACTGCAGGAGCAAAAAGAAAAGATAGTAATGTAGTATTGTCAACTCAAAGACCTGATAAGTGTAAGGCTTACATATCTGGCTGGAATTTTAATTAATGTTGAGAAGATGTTACAGAGGAATCTTGTACCCAATTCTCCAGATGAAGGTGAAGAGATCCATATGAAGCTTGAGAATCAGTGTGGTATACTTGCCTTCGCTAAGGAGTGGGAGACAACAAAGAAGGATTGAGAGGGACACCATGCGAAATTGAGGGTGTCTAATCAGGGCAGTTTTCCCTCCTCAAGTTAAGTTGTACATTTTTGTTTTGCAATGTACATATGCATAAGTATTAGAGTGTTGTAGTACAATTTTGGTCAATTTTCTCAATAAAATTGTTAGGGGGAATCTCTCAAATGTAAATGTTTGAAGAAGTGTTGAGTATAGGAGTGACATAGTAAGGGGGAGTTATTCTCATGTATATACATGTATATCTATAAAGGGGAAGAACAATTGAAGCAGTTTTAGAAGTTTGATATTAAGATCCCTTTTCCCTTGATGTCAAAGGGGGAGAAGTTTGAGTAGTTCAAAAGTTTTGAGAGCATGTTGTCATCAATGACGAAGGGAGAGATTATTGGAAGCTTGTTTGTTATTGAGATGTTTCTTGGTTGGCAACATGAGCATGATAGTGTGAAGATTACTGAGTGGAAAGATTGGTAGAGGTTGATGAGTATATGGTTTTGTCATTGATGGCAACCCATTGTTGATGGAAATCCATGGCAGAGATGCAAAAGACTAGATGGTTTGGATAATTGCCTAAGTCATAGAGTACAATTTTAGTATCTAGAGAACCAAATTTTGGGTTTGCATTGCTTTGCTATGGGGATTCTAGTTATACGGTTTTGAGGTAATGTTGGTACCTATTGGAAGAGTCTAAATCCAAATTTTCATGGCTTAATGTCCTCTATCATTGAAGATAATGTTGACAAAGTATCAGGCTCTATAATGGTAGTGTTAGTGGCAAAAAGTGTATGTTGGAATGCTCTGTGTTCCACTAGGGATAAAAAATTTGTTACACAGATTTGTGGAAATGTTTATAGGTGTCAGAGGTGTGTACATTCCATGTGGAAAGTGTTTTGGTTGCCCGTGTGTCAAGGTTTGGATGAACAATCGGTTCATTCAGCTTTACTTCACCAGTTTTACTATGTACGACCGACCTAAGTATTTTGGGGTTGTGTGAAGTTGAGTTATGTATGGAGTGGAATTATGAGAGTGATTATAGGTCATGCTGATCTATCTTAAGGTGTTATATGCTTGTATTCCTTTTGTAAGGAATATATGGTTGAGTTTTGAGTTGACAGGTTATGAGGATGCAGGATACATCCTTTAGGCCAACCTAATTAATGTTTTGGTTGGATGAGGTATATATACAGGGTTAATTCCTTGCATGTATGAATGAGATGTGAGATAATTGTGTGTGAGATCTAGTGTAGATAAGTGTGAATTGGTTTTGAGGTGAAGTATGAAGTGTGTTAAGTCAGTTTTCTAATCTTTAGTGGGACTATATCTTCAGCATAAGTTAGATGCATTGTTAGCAGGTCATTTTGGTAGAGAGCCATCCTCTTCTCTATTTTGGAAATGAGCCATTTCTTCTATTCTTTGGATAGTGATTCCTCTGGGCAGTGAGTCCACCTGGTAGTGAGCCATTCTGTAATATCTTATAACCGATTATAATATATTGTGAGCTAATCCTTGTTGAGATTATGGATGCACAGTCCTTGAAGCTCTGAAATCTTCAATGGAGGACCCTTGCCAGGAAAGATAATCAACCACACAGAAGGTGTTGTAACTAGGCATGCATAATAGAGATTCTATATTGATGATATGATTGATATGTTACAAATAAAAAAAATGCCTCATTATATAGGCAAAAGAGAAAACCTAAGATGTATGAGATGTTGCCATGTGTCATGATCTAACAACATGTGAACCTTATCTAGGAAATTATTAAATGTTGAGATAAATTCTAGAAGGACAACTCATCTTCTAGAAGGAATCTTATCTCTACAAACAAGGGAATATTATCCCTATTTATTAAATGATTTATTAAAAAGCAACCTAGGACTAAATGATATATGACCTAAGTTAACTTATGCTAATGTAATAATTAATTAATTAATTACACTAACACCCCCCCATAAGTATGCACAGTCCCTGTAGCTCCGAAATATTCAATGGAGGACCCTTGCCAAGAAAGATAATCAACCACACAGAAAGTGTTGCAACTAGGCATGCATAGTAGAGATTCTATATTGATGATATGATTGATATGTTACAAATGAACAAAATGCCTCATTATATAGGAAAAAGAGAAAACCTAAGATGCATGAGATGTTGCCATGTGTCATGATCTAACAACATGTGACAACATGTGAACCCTATCTAGGAAATTATCAAATGTTGAGATAAGTTCTAGAAGGACAACTCATCTTTTAGAAGGAATCTTATCTCTACAAACAAGGAAGGGAATATTATCCCTATTTATTAAATGATTTATTAAAAATGCAACCTAGGACTAAATAGTATATGACCTAAGTTAACTTATGCTAGTGCAATAATTAATTAATTAATTACACTAACAATCCTCATTGTGGTTTTTCCCTTTTTTGGTTTTCCACATAAAATCTGGTGTACTTGTGTTCTTTAATGTGATGCATGTTTTTTATGTTCCTTTCCATTATTGCAAGCTTAATGTGATGCATTGAATGAATGTTTAAAGTCGATGAAGTTAAGGAATTTCAGTGAATACTGATTCAACCCCTCTCAATACTTCGGGTGTTCAACAATAGACATCCCCTTGATCTAGCAATACACTTTTGCCACCTATTCTTTATTTGTTGTCTCCAAGAATTTTAAAGTTTGGAATGCCCCCTCCCTCCCAAAGTGCATTTGAATTATCAATTCTTTGTTCACATAAAATAGAGTTCTTACCAACCCTAGCAAGTTAGAGATGAATCTACACAAAATAAATATTTTCGATAAAATATTCTAGCAGTTTCTTATTTAACAACAAAGACAATTATAGGATAGCTTGTACTATTTTTGAATCATGTTATCATAGTTTTTGTCCCATCTCAAAAACTTACAAATCTGTTCTAAATTTGGTTGTCTTAAAGTTGTTAGTATTTTGGTTAGTTCTTGAAACTTTGTCAGTCATTGCTTAGGTTATCATAACCTTTCCTTTTGTTGATGCATCACTTAAAGGCTAGCCTTGCAAAGTTTTAGAATGTGTCAATGTTTGGTAATGTTGTCATAACTTTTGTAAGCCTTGTTTTTGGCCAAAGTTTAAGTCATTTTAGAATTTTCCTCAAGTTATGAAACTTTCATCAATCTTCAATAAAATTGTCAAAACTTACTCTTTTTCTACCTGAAAGATGATGAAGACTTTGAAAGTGGTATAAGGAATGTATTAAAGAGTTTTCGTTATTTCACATTAGTTATAAAACCCATGTCAGTCACCAATAAGGTTATATGAACCTCTTTTTTTTTTCCAATCAAGTAGTCGTTCTCTTTTCAAAATTTTAAAAGTGGTTATAACGAAGTGATGATGTGAAAGGCTACATGCGCCAACCATAACAGAGAAACAATTAATTTCCCATCTACTCACACATTAATTGTAGAGGGTTTAAAAAGGAATGTGAGCTAGTGAGAAGAGTATTTTCAATTGAGGTGCTAGAAAACAAGGAAGAGAAGGAGTGAACTAGTGCAGTCATCGATTCTTGGAGCGCAGAATCACTGAGGTACTTTTTTCTCTGCTTATTTCAGTAGCTATCAATAATTGCATTTTAAATTGAAGGGTTTTTCATCAGTGCAAACCTCCTCGTGTGAATTATATACAAACCCTAGGGTTTCAATCACCATGAAATATAAATATCAAGATTATGAATACATTTCAAGCTTAACCAACACAATGCCATAAATTGGGGATACTAAGCTAGGGAATACAAACTTAGATGAAATTTGGGAGAAAGTTAACAAGCCATATCCCCCACTTATCACACAAAAGGTAATTGCAAGTGGATTGATAGAAGCAACTGACTTTCCCGCTGCAATTCAATGCGCAAATCTAGTTATGGAATGCATCAGGCATTATGACTCTCAAACCAGTGAAGTCAAAACTCACAACAATAGGCTAGTGGCTAAAATCCAGAGAACTACTTTTGCCTCATGTTTGAAACTTTTGAAAAGAGAAGAATTCTCAAGCCTTGACTTTACTAATTCACAAATTGAATTTTCAATGAAGCAAAGTAAAAGGTATTTAGCGATTCCTACATACCCTATTTTTCTGGAATTATTGTTTGAAATAAATTTGAATATAATGGTGACACCAAGGGTTGTAGATGTCTCGCAAAAGCCACAACCTGAGTTCAAAAGATACCCCGCTAGAGTAATAGAAGATGAACCTATAGGCGCATTCTCACACATACCTTATAGGGTCTTACCAACTGAAAACATTAGGGCATACATTCATGGAAGTATGGATGAGAACTCTCCCATCAAGTTACTAGACCTATGGATGAATGAGTTAATTGGAGATGATTTCACCCTTAAGCCAAAATACCAAACCCTATCCAAGAAGTTGAATGTATGGAAATGGTTTCCGATTTTTAGCTATGATAAGTATATCAAAATGGCCCAAAGAAAAATTCACGACCAATTTATGTGGATCAATGGCCCTCATATGATTACAAAGGAAGTAATTAGGGAGATAACTGGTTTATGGTCCACCAAACCGGTGCCAGTTTTAAATTTTTTCAAAAACAAGGATGTAATGGAGAGAATGAGTACTACATTTGATCAAAGAGCCCTCATGGTGAATCCTATTAGAAGTACAATTGTTAGATATGCAGTTATGCTTGCAATTCATGTGGCACAAGACATGGTTGAGAACAATGTTGATAATGACCTCTGTGAGTTCCTCTAGCAACAATTGATAGAGAATTTGAAAGAAATTAAGAATATGTATTCAAGTATGGCACATTGGTAATGTGTTTACTCTTTTACTTCTTGAGGGAAGTTCTTGTGATTGGGAAGGTCAATTGGTTGAGTACAAGACCTGTTACAAACCAAATAGGAGATTATATGAGAGGTATTGGAGATATGAATGCTCAAGATGATGCAATTACTACCTTATTTGCAATATTCCAAAGAAGAATGAATGAGATAGAGGATTCCAAGAAGTGTAGTGGAAAGATATAAAAATGACATCGCTTTCCTAGTCTCCAAACAATTTTGTATGATGTAAGTAGTAGAACCCAGGACCATTTAGGTTTTGGAACTAGGTTACGAAGTGTCAGAAGTAGAACTTGTTGGTTGTGCAAAGGTGCTACTAAACAGTCCTAAAGATCCTAACAAGCCAAGATATGGAACATATAAAGAAAAGTCAATGGAATTTCACTTGAAATTTAGGAAACCAAAGATGAGAAAGAATGTTGACAAGATGCTTAATACAAGAAAGTGGTATTTCAATTGAAAAAGTTAAGTATGCTAGAGATAGAGCTAGAGATGGTATGAGTGTAGCAAAAGCCTCCAGTAGCTCAAGGAGATCAAGAAGATCAGCTACCACATCTTTTCTTGTAGATGGCAAGAAAAGGAAATCTACAACTACCGCTCTGGTAGTTCATGCCACTAGGGCAGAAGTAAATAAATTTGTTACCACAATACTCCATGTTGTTTCTACAAGGAGAGTCAAGCAAAAGGACACAAGGAAAAAGGAAATTAGCATCAATATTGTTGAGGAAGAAGAGTTGGAAGAGGATGAAGCCCCTCTGATCAGGAAAAGAAAGAGAATTCATATTGTAGATATAGAGAGTGAGGAGGAAGATGAGAAAGAGAAATAAGGATTCATAATTCAGATGAGAGAAAAGGAGAAGGAAGCCAAGAAGGCTCCTCCAGAGAAGAAGCAAAAAAAAAAAGCCTTCAGTAAAAGAAAAGAAGTAGAAGAAATATGAGAAACCTCACACTCCTATGAAGCTTGAGGCACTATTCAACGATATAGTGCAAAATGAGATGTTAAAGGAACAATAGAAATGTATAAAGAAGTTGATGAGGTAGATCAAGCTACAATAATTGAGGTCATAGTCAAATAAATTGTCGTATTTGAGGTTGATATGCATAATATCTAGAAGGATATACTAGATGATTTTTGGCTTGTTTTGTTGAAAAGAAGAGAAGATGCAATTATGGAGCATGAAAAAATGAAAGATGAAGCCCTAGAGAGAGTTGGTGCTCCCTTGACTGAAGCAAACCAAGCCACATTGGCTACTATTTACAACAAGGAGCTTACAACTAAGAAGAAATGGGAATGGATAAAAAAGATCATGATATGATTTGGAAAGAGTGTAATGACAAGGTCGAGAAACTTGTACAGAAGTTAGGTTGCTTCCAATAATTGAAGAAGTTTTAAATGATGACTCCAGTGCTCTAGAACATATTGAGGAAAAATATATGCACACAGGTGATGCTCAACATGAGCATGAGATCAGTGATGGAGTTACTGATGCAGAGGAAAATATTGATAATTCTCCTCCAAATACAGAAGAACTAGTGCAAGGAAATGATGGAATTGAAAAGGTTGCAAAAGAAGAGACAATGATCAGAGAAGCAACTTCTAAGGATAACACTTTTATTCCTCTGGTTACTCATGATCCTCTAGAGGACAGATCCACTCCTCCATCGGTTAATAATGATCAAGGAAATATAGAGACATCTATTCCTCTGGAAGACACAAAACATGTCACCTATGAGGTGATAAGCATGATGTGAATAGAGAACAAGAACATGAGAAAGAAGAGAACATGGAGAGAGAAGATGAAGGTGAGGAGGAAGAAGAAGACAAGAATGAGGAGAATGAACAAGTAAAGGACAAAGATAAAGGAGATGAAGAGAAAAAGGATGATGAAGATAAGGATAAGCCCTCCAATGAAGAAGATAAGGTAGAGGAAGAGGAGAATGTTGATTTCAGGAAGGATGAAGAAAGAAAACTTGGAGTTATCTAAGCCTTTTGGTGAAGCCTCCTCTGGTAATTCTTTGAAAAATCTCTTGTCTAAGCAAGTAAGATTCCAACCAATTGTTTCATCCTAGTTGCTATAGTTTCCCATGCAACAAGGAAGTGTAGTCTTGGACAAAATTTCTCCCATACACAAGTTGCAACTAGATGATGTGTTTCACACATCAACAAGAAAAGAGATCATTGAAACATATCAAAAGAGTGTTGAATTAATGGATGAAGTTGTAAAGGCATTGCAGGAGATAACTCGCAGTACAAACATTGATTCATCATTATCTGCAATGGAGAATTTCAAGTTCTTGATTGATTCCTTCAAGGAATATGCCTCCGAACTAAAAGGACAAGTTGAAATAGAAATTGAGGCAAGGCTTGCAGAGAATAAATTGTTGGATATTACAAAAAAGTGTGCATCTGTACATAACAAAGTTGAAGAAAGTTTGAAGGATGTACAAGCCTATGAGGTAGAAGCAAAGACTTTATTTTTGTATTGTATGAAGTGGCCCGATGCCACATAAAGCATAAAGGATGCGATGCACGCTATTGAGACACAAATAAGCAGTGCATCAAATGCTTATGATCCAGTACATGATAGAAATGATTAGACCTAGATTGCTATAGTGGACTTACATGACAAATTCCTTACACTACAAAGCTAGAAAGAAGAAATAATCAGGCAGTTTGAGAAGCTTAGGGACTTGGTGAAAATGAAGCACATACCTATCTCAAGTTCCCTTACCAGTAAAGCTAAATATTACTCCCAGTACTTCAGAAGAAGGAGAGGAAACCTTGGATGAGCTTGATTCTATATACAAAATGCTTGTAGTAGCAAAGAAAACTTGGGAAGAAGGTAAATGTGTGTGGCAAGTCATTTTACAGAAGCTTCAAGCGTCAACATATTTGGGTTGACCATTTCCATTCTTATGCATCTTTCAAGTTTTTCAAGTTTTACAGATTCTTTTGTAAATATGCAGATGACATAGAAGTTTTGGGTTAACTTCCTAAGGGGGAGTTAGTACTTTCTTTCAACTATTTATGTCTATGCATATGTTTGATGGGGAGTATACAAGAGTTGGTACTGGCACACCCTTTTCCATTGATGTCAAAGGGGGAGAGTTGCTTGGTGAGATATTTGGGGAGAGATACTTGAGAAGATTGTTGGAGAGATATGTGGAGAGATTTGGGGAGAGCAAGATTTTGGAGAATGCTTTTGGAAATCATGTTGCCATCAACAACAAAGGGGGAGATTTTTGGAAGATGATGTTGTCCAACAACATGAGCATGGTATGTACATATTGCATGATCTAGTGTTGTCATTGATGTCAACATTTTTGTGGATCATCCTAACATGATTTAGAAGTTTTTTTGAAGATATTTGTATAGGATAAGTTGGTCTAGAAAGTATAGCTACTCAAAAATTTCTCTAAGTATCAAATCTGCCAGTACAATAGTTTAGTGCGACATTTTCTTATTTCGCACTCCACAGCAAATAGAGATCACTCTGTGATTCTAATAGTAATTTGGTGATCATCAGATGCATCTAAATCCAAGAGTTTTTGTTGTTTGGTGAAGTATCCTGGAATATATGAATGATAGAGTTCACTTCTATATATTATAGTTATTTCCTGTACAGAGTGTCGGTGTGGGAGATTCTGCATTCCTTCGTGGATGAATATTTTGTGTTGCGAAGTTGAAGATAAGCTTCAAGATGTCGGTTGAATAGGAATTCTAGATGGGAACAAGTTTTAAGTTCCATGTGTGGCGAATTGGGTAAATAGATGAAGGTTTTTATGTTTAGGTCTTATTTGGGGCTGACCTGACATGTTTGAAGGAATAATGTGTTGAAATATTATGTAGGACCTATCTTGAGGTAATTTGAATTTTGAATTAAGGCGTGAGGATGGCAAGTTCAAATTTTGTGTGTTACATCCAATTAGGCCGAACTAATTGATGTTACACTTGATATGGACATATATAGGAGTTTGTTTTCGATGTTTTGGGATGGTGTGCGAGTGATAAGTGATAGATGACATGTATGGTGTTCCACCTACATGTGTGTGATGTGAATCTGATCAAAGGTGTGTGAATTGTGCGAATTCAAAGCAGAGTAGTGCATTAATCTAGATCAGTGCAAAGATTAATTTTTTACTTCATTGGAACTATAATCCAACATACTGTAGATGCAATTGTAATAGTTCAATAGGCTGTGAGCCACCCCTTATATTTTTTATCTTATTCTCCATGGGAAGTGAGTCCATTGGGTAGTGAGTCCACCTGCAATGAGCATTTTTGTAATATACTATATCTAGATATAATATATTATGAGCTAACACTCACTGTGGATTTTCCCATTTTGGGTTTTCCACATAAAAATTCTAGTGTTCATGTGTTATGTGATGTTGTGGATGTTTCATGCTTTCTTTGCTTATATCAGTTGAATGTGCTTTGATAATTGGATGATTAATGTTTGAATGGTTTAATAGAATATTGATTCACCCCCCTCTCAATATTCTTAGTGTTCAATAGAGGGGGGATGTATGGTCTCTCTTCTCTCTTATGGGGTATCTTTTTCCTCACATGGGTTTTTGTCCTTCTCATTCACCATTGAGAGAATTTTGTTTTCATCTCTTTTTTGGGAAGGATTTTTATCTCACTAGGTTTTCTCCTTTTCTCCATTTGTAAGAGATTGCATTTGTACATGGGTGTCCTAACATGGCCTTGTAGTTGGGACCCATCTTTACATCGTGTGCATAATAATCTACTCCCTAAATTGTACTTAAGTGGTGGTGTTGGCGTAAATAGGTGTTTTACTTATCCAATCATTAGTGGGTCCTATTTACATGTTTACTTAGGTCCTAGTTGGCTTTTATTTAATATTTTTTTCATAGGTCATTTAATATTTGTTGAGGTAGTTTTCTAATTGTACAAGATTAAGACACAGGTCAAGATCTTGTCAAATCCTATCTCACAACTTTCCTTTATAAGCAAGGTATCATATGTACGTATTATATTCAATATGGAAATCTTGCATCCATAATTATAGCATGATATTCCTATAATTTCTCTCTTTTGTAAGTTATTTTTGTCTTGTAGGTGATTTTAGGGTGTTGGGAGCTCACCATTAACTCTTACAATGACCACCATGGACTATTGTGTTTTTTTGCTAGGAAAACCCATTATGATGCCTTTAATAACATGTATACATTGCAATAGGATAATAAGATATACTTAATCAAGTGTACTAGGGCACCACAAATCTAGTACTCAATTGCAGATAAGCACATAAAGCTATCAATTAGGCACAAGAGCTTGCATTAATTTTTATAAGGTCAAAATCTGATGATTCTAAAGAAAATTTCATTGAGTCCAAACAATATGCTACTCTTGACAAATTTTTGCAAACATATTCACCTGTTTCAGGAGCCAAAGACACTTCCCTTAAAATGGGCAATCAATCACACTATTGACATTGTTCCTATTGCACCTCTTCCTAATTCCCCATTGTATTGACAATCAATTCTGCAAAGTGATGAGATCAAAAGAAAAATTCAATATTTTTTATCTAAAGGTTTTATTAAACCAAGTACATCCCCTTATGTTTCACCAATTTTATGTGTTCTCAAGGATGGAACTTGGCATCTTTGTATTGACCTTCAGGCTTTAGTCAAGATCAGGTCATCAAAAATCAATATTTGTTTTCATAGATTGATGACCTTTTGGATCAACTTCTACCATGAGTTCATCCTACATTATTCAGCCATCGCCACACCATTGCATCAGTTGCAGAGACCAACGTTATGTTTAAATGGACAAACCATTCTCATGTTTTCAACACATTGTTCAGAGAAATTTTGCTTTGCACCTATTCTTGTTCTACGAGATCTCCTCACAACCTTTTGAGATTGAGATAGATGCTTCATAATATTCATTTGGATTTCTAAAGAAAAATGGCCATCTTGTGGCCTACCATTTAGAAACTTTCTTGGTTGCTAAACGAAACTACTCCACATATGATAAGGAATTATATGCATTGGTCCAAAACATCAACTATTGAAGACATTATATTTTATGAAAAGAAATAGTTGTCCACATAGATCACTTTACAAATTTTTTAATCTCATAAAAAAATTGAAGAATCTAGGCATATGAAGTGGGCTTCATATTTACAACTATTTCATCTAGTCATCAAGTATAACAAGGGGAACACCAACAATGTTGTAGATTGTTTGAGTCACCTCCTACAACACATGCTTTAACTATTGTGACCACTTCTCATTGGGGATTTTAGACATGGTATTCTCAAGATGTGAAGGAGCTTGATTTTGGCATAGTCTACACAAGTCTTCAAAATCCTTCAAATTCCAATTTGACACCTTTTCAAGATTTTCATATCAAGAAAGTGTTGCTCTACAAGCTAGATAAACTTTTTGTCCCTCAAGATCATCAAACTTATCTTCTTAAAGAAGCAAATTCTACTCTTTATGGTGGTCATTTCGGAAAGCATAAACCATTTCATCTTTTGAAATGATTCTTTCATTGGCATCATATGCAATGATATGTTCTCCATTTTATAAAGAGATGCTCAGTTTGTTGTCGTTCCAAACCAACAAATAGAACATTGGGATTGAGTATTCCTTTTTCTCTTGTTATGAGAGTTTCATTTTGTTGGCATTGGTATTGTTTGCCATTGATGCCAAAGGTCATGGAGACAAGGTAGGCTTGGTTCATCAAGAAAAGTGAAGGTAGGAACAAATGCCAAAGGTATATGGTGTTGACACTCATTCATTTTATGGTGTTTGATGCATTTTCATGATATTGATATTTGGTTCATACAAAGCATTGCTTCAAGGCAGGTCTTAGAGAAGGCATTTCAGTGTTGACCACTACAATGGCAAAGTATTCATGCTTCATACTTCTTATGGTTTCACCTTGATGCATATTTGAAAGGCATGAGATGTGATGATGTTGGTTGTATTTGATTGTGTTTGGTTATCTTTGTCATTCTACTAAGGTAGCAACAATTATCAAAGTCATAAACAATGATGCTTGTGTTTTTGATATGCTAAGTGATAAGAGGTTTAAATTAAGTTTGTTTTATTTGGTAACCTACCTCGCAAGTCACGGGCTTGAGGAAAGGTTTGAAGAAAGCTTTATGACATTGTTTCTACTAGCCCCTTCTAAGGTTACTGACTCAACAAGGTAAACTTGTATAATGTTGAAAGAAAAGGTATATTGCGCATATTGCAAAGTTAGAGTTTGGTGTATGCAACAGTGAACGTAGGCTTTGCTTCTTGGAAATGAATGGCATGGAACAAAGCTTGGACGAGAGAAAATCTGTAGTGACAGTTGTGGATTCGATGATGCAGTTGAGATTTGTAAGTTTCCTTCAATTGCAAGCAAAAACTGATCGAGGTATGGCTATAATGAGCTTTATCAGGTTATTGATTGCTATATATAAAAGTGGCTTGTGCATGACATAAGGTTCGGCAGAGAAATGATTATTCAAGTTTGCAAGTTCATATGATTTGGTTCTTTTATTGTGCTTTGCAAGGAGTGGTTTCTCTCAAAACCCTATTTCGCAAATGTATCATTAAAAGGAGTTCTTGAATGTGCTTTTTATAATTGGACTATAAGTTGAATCTTGTGTTCTAAAAGATTGAATACAAAAAGACAATGTAGAGTTAAGTTAATACATTTTATGTTTTCTAGGTTTCAATACAATGGAATCTAAAGGACATGAAATGTGTTAAGGCAGAAGGTTGCCATGAATTTCAGAGAAATAGAGAGACCCTCTGTATTTTACTCTTTACCTTGATGTGAACATTATATTTTCTAGTGAGGCATACTTGTAACCAGTGAGGTTCCTTTGCTAGTGAGGCACAAAAAGTAGCCACTGAGGCTTTGTAATCAGTGGGATTTTAGTAAGCCAGTGAGGCAATTTTTCTTGAATGGCTTTTTATCCCTATGAGGGTTTTCCACTCATAAAAATACTATATTATGGTTCTTTTGTGATCTATGTGGTTATCACAATTCATGCAATTTAGTCTTGCAACTTCCTTTATGTACTTTGCAACATTTGAGTTTTTCATGTGGTTTAAGGATTTGTTATTGATTATCACATTTGAATACATTCTTGAAATTGAAAATTATGTGATTACAAAGAAGTTATGTGTTTTGCAAAACAATTGAATTGAATTTGGTTATTAAAAAACTGATTCTCGCCCCCCCTCAATGTTTTCGTACTCCCACAAGTGGTATCAAATCCATACCCTTGCATAAGTCTAACCAACTTATGGGTTCCTGGTAGTGGAGTACTCATTATGGCAAAAATTAAAAGAAACAGAGAAAAAAGAAATACCCAATAGAATGTTGAACAACAAACACCACTTAAACCTAGTACAAAAGATGATTTTGTACTGAAGAGTGTAGACAAAGAAGGAGATCACTTAGTGAGTGATTTTGAACAAGAGTTTGATGAAAATGAATATGAGATTGACATGGAAGTTGAACTCATCTATGCTCTTGATGAGATTAAGAAACTTAGAATGGAGAACCAAAGGTTAAAATTGCAGCTACAAGAGGAAAAAGAATCTAAGACCAAAACTCTTTCATCCCTTCAAAATGCAGAAAAACAAATAATAGAGATGAAGGTTCAAGTTGCTGAAGTTAAGAAAATAGAGGAAGAATTCAATAAGCAGCTAAAGGCCAAAGAAGTTGATTGTGAAAAGTATGAATCTGAGATAGTATCTTTGAGAGATCAATTAGGAAAAGCTTCTTCGAAGTTATACAAGACACTCCAATTTGAAAAGAGTATTGAGTGTTTATAAGATATGCTGAGCAAGCAAAAACATCACAAGGATGTTACGAGTTTGGGCTATAAAGAAGGACAGAGTTCTTGGGTCAGAAAAACTCTAAGAAAGAAGATTGATCTAAGCTATCATGCTGCTGCCCCTAAGACTGAAGAAAAGAAGAAATCAGAAATTAAGACTACTGATAGTAGATAGTTCAAGGACATCAGCAAAGAAAGAAGAAGTAGAGCCAACCGGTTCACAGGATATCCACCTACTTGGCAAGATCAATCAATAAGGTACAATTATTCATTTCCAGGTTATTGTTATTTTTGTAATGGTTATGGGCATAAAGAAAGTTATTGTAGAAGGTGGTCTAAAAGGAGGCAATATGCATTCTCTAGGAATATGAATGTAATATGTTATAAATGGCATAACCATGGTCATGTTGCAAAGTATTGTAGAACTAGGTTTGTGAAACAAGACAGAAGAAATGATTTCCTACATAAGAAAGATTCAAATTCACAAGCATCTGATGACAAGAAGAAATTAGTCAAGAAGGTTTGGAAAAGGAAAGAGCTTGAGAAAGTTTGGGGGAGGAAATCTGAACAAAAACAGAAAGAGCCTAATCTTGTGCATGTTGCACAAGAGGTTTCTATAAATGCGTAAAAAAGGCATGGAGTTAGGGGGAGATGTTTATAGTTTTAACATTCAAACCCCATAGTTGTAACAATCTTGGTGATGAATATTTTTGATGCAAGATAGTAGCTTTGTGGACAGGCTTCTTCATGTTCAATAAGCAATGATAAAGTGTCTGATGTTGTTAGTGTTTACTGAGATTGCATCTCTACTGTGTCGTATTGGTTCTTCACTTCTTATTTGTATGCTTCTAGTGATAGTTTAGTGATTGTACATGAATGTTCATGAGTTGCAAAAGGAACTAACCACATGAGGAGTAGTAGCAAAATTGATGTGCATTCATTCATTTCTCAAGTGTCAAGTGACAACAACATTGACATAAGTGTTTCATAGTAATGATACAAGTTTGTTTAAGTCAATGCCAATGTTTGCAGTATAAGACAGGTCATTCTTCATCATTACTTCTAATTGTAATTCTTTCATCTTCTCAGTCATCTTTATTGGACTGATGTTATGATTGCAATTATTTCAAGGTACAGTGCTATGGGTGTTTTAAAGTGTTTTTCTTGGTGGCTTCTAATATTTGGTAGTAATGCTTTGATAGTCTACTTGCAATAGTCATTGACAGATTGACAGTTCGAGAAATCCTTCATTCTTTACATATCAAGTGTATACACCTTCATAAGCCAGGTATAAACCAAGAAGAAGAATAAAGCCTTGACAGAGGTAGTGAAGGTCTATGATGATAGGTTCCTTATGAGGACAGTCAACAATCACTTCAGTAGATAAGTCCAAAAGAAGGAGACAATGATAAAGGTTTGTGAAGAAACATTATAGTCATGGCAAATCACAATGGAGGAAGGTGATAGACCTCACAAAGATGACAATCCATATGCCTAAACATGACCTTTATTCACATTATGATGATCAAGATGAGTTATTAAAAGACATTGAGTATTGTTATGTGATGTTTTTTTTACCTCATTGAATATCTCAACTATAGTTAGCAACTGACACAAAGAACAATACTCAATATAATGCTATGCTGATGAAAATGTACAGTGACATGTGGTAGCTAGCAGAGGTCATAGATCAAACAATATGTCTTATTCATTGAAGTTTGGTTTTGGAAGTTGATTAAGGTTTATCTCATTATTTTAAAGCATGTGTTTAAAACCCTAAATGGAGTACTCTGTGAAAAGTTTATATCAAAGTTGCTTTGTGACTTGTTCTTATCAGTAATCTGTTACTTTAGAAATGTCTTAAGGGAGTTACTTACATAGAGTAACAGACTCCTTTCCAGTTTACCAGCGACAGGTTAATCTTTCAAAAGTATCGAGGAATCAAAGACTATGTTTTAATTGAAACATTGGCGGGGTTCAAGTATTAGAAGGCATTTAGAGTTGATAACAGTTACTTTGCAAGGGCTTGTTCTAACAGGTAACTGCAAGTCATCATGGTTCGATGTATAGCTTTTTTTGTTCAGTGATCATTCAAAAAGTAATATTGAGTGTGGACTACTGGATATTAAGTAATGTAAGAATGTGTTGAAGCGGGTTTGCTAATGAGGTTTTTTTATGGTGAGGGTTTAAAGAACAAACTGTGCATGTTTTTGAAGCCATGTGGATTATTGGGACTCGATAAAGCAAAATGATTATTTTTCTTTTGAAGGTTTTATGGATGTTGTAAAGCAGCTACACATTTTTCAGACTTGAGATTTAGAAACTCCCAAGTATCAGATATTGAAAAGGACAACAAACTATGAGGTGCGAAAATATGAACCCTTCATTGTGATAGAGACCAAAGGTGATAAGCTGATAGGTTCATTAGGTTTCAATGATGTTACCGAGTATATATTTGGAAAAAATGCCAAGAAAAAATTCCATGACAACACCTGTTTTCACCCATATAACAAAGGATTCTTCACAAGTACAAATTCAAATTGTTCTTCCATTGGAAAGGAAAATATTAGATGGCCCTTTTCCCTAATGACATTTGTTGGTCTTTTGGAGTTCTTTATATCTTATGCTCTAATATTTGATAGTACATATCAATGCTCTTCATACCAGTCCCTTGCTTAGTGTTTTATTTTGTGACATTGCATTCAAGAACATGACATGAAAATGCTTTCAATTCGCATACAATGTTCTTTTAACAGTGGGACAACATACACTATCTGCTTGTATCATTGACATATTCATTCAGTTATGACAGTGAACATTTGTTTTGACAGTGGTCTTGACCATTAATAGTGTCATAGCTTTGACTGTTGGCTATACTAATGTAACTTGTGTGCAGGATTTTTGGTGTTGTGAAATAGTGGTGGTCAATTTCTTAATCTTTGTCCTTGCAGTAGCAAAATACAGTTGTATTATGAATGCATAGTGTGGAAGCTTATTTTGAAATAGTAACTTTTGGTAGTTATATCTTGTGGAATAGTTGGATGTTAGTGGTTGGAAGTTTGACATGATAGTACATGACAGTCTTAATGTCTTGCCCATCTATTACTAGTGGTAATGTGTTTAATTCCTCAATTATAACTGCAATCAGCAAAGAGCTTCATGGGTGGTACTGTATTTTGTTTGGTGTCTTTGAGTGCGGACAAGTATTTCATCTTTGACTTTCCTTATCATGATAGTAAACTTGAGCTTGCATAGAGACAATGAAACTTACATGGATAGTGACAATGATGTTACAGCCTGTTGTTTTCTCTTCCACATTGATGTCTTGCCTTGAAGGATTCTTGTAGCAAAGTAATGCTAAAAGTAATGGTTGTAGGTGCTTGCAAGGGAATGATATCAAGTTTGTAAATGTCTTAAATCAGAGGAGTAATGCTTTACTTTAGTTGAAGTGTTTATTTGATGATCTTTGTTGTGCCCTGAGAGGCTCCTGTAACACTGGTTACTCGTTGTCTTAAAATATTTAACAATGTTATGGTTAAGGTTTTTCAGTTCTAAGTATACTAACAGGAGTTTGTTGCCAGTTCATTATGTTTTTAACAGTAAATGGGATGCAAAGCCCTCATGCTCAGTCTTTTTGGTGCACAGTTGATTTGAATGCACCATGGAATGTTAAATTGCAGTGGAAGCAAGTATCACAATGGGTTTTGGAAGTTTGTTGCTTGGTCTCCATATTACCTTGACAGTATTGCTCTAACATGCAAGTAATATTGATTACTTGGCTTATGGCAGTGGCTTTAATGATGCTCAGGAACAAACAATTTATACTATGACTTGTTATGATGTTGGTGCTCATGAATATCAAATTTTTACTTCAGAGTATTGATAAACACTTGGAGACCATTCTCTTCATTCAGATTCTTGGACAATGGGATCACATTTATACTTAGACAATTGCTTGGACAGTACATATTTACAGTGCATATTTTCTTTGAAAGTGGAGAAGTATCTCGTTGCTTTGATGATGTTAATTGGTTTTCTTGGACAAATTTATCTTGCTTGTACATTGTGGTTTATCATGCGGTATCTGTCTTTGCATTGAATTGTTGTTTTAGATTGACATGACAGTTTGATGTTGTGGACTTTTGCAGTGCTATGATAACAGTGTGTAGAAAAGAAGCTTGTTGCTACCTCTATATAGAGCTCATTTGCAAGGGGAGCTTTATTGTATATCAGGTTCTCTCATGCAACAAATCTTATTGACAAGGGGAGTTAGTAGTTCTTTGTCATTGTTGTCAAAGGGGGAGAAGAGCAACTAGGTGCAATTTCTGATTGGTTTGACATCAATGCCAAAGGGGGAGTTTGTTGGCATTGGTATTATTTGTCATTGATGTCAAAGGTCATGGAGACAAGGTAGGTTTGGTTCATCAAGCAAACTTAAGGTAGGAACAAATACCAAATGTATATGGTGTTGACACTCATTCATTTTATGGTGATTGACGCATTTTCATGATATTGATATTTGGTTCATACAAAGCATTACTTCATACTTCATACTTCTTATGGTTCACCAGAGAAGGCATTTCAGTTTTGACCACTACAGTGGAAAAGTGTTCATGCTTCATACTTCTTATGGTTTCACCTTGATGCATATTTGAAAGGCATGAGATGTTATGATGTTGGTTGTATTTGATGGCGTTTGGTTATCTTTGTCATTCTACTAAGGTAGCAACAATTATCAAAGTCATAAACAATGATGCTTGTGTTTTTGATATGCTAAGTGATAAGAGGTTTAAATTAAGTTTTTGTTATTTGGTAACCTGCCTAGCAAGTCACAAGCTTGAGGAAAGGTTTGAAGGAAACTTTATGACATTTTTTCTACTGGCCCCTTCTAGGGTTACTGGCTCAACAGGGTAAACTTGTATAATGTTGAAAGCAAAGGTATATCGCGCATATTGCAAAGTTAGAGTTTGGTGTATATAACAATGAACCTAGGGTTTGCTTCTTGGAAATGAACGACATGAAAAGAAACTTGGAAGGTAGCAAATCTATAGTGACAGTTGAGGATTCGATGATGTAGTTAAGATTTGTAAGTTTCCTTTAGTTGCAAGCAAAAACTGACCGAGGTATGGTTGTAATGAGCTTTATCAGATTATTGATTGCTATATATAACAATGGCTTGTGCACGACATAAGGTTAGGTAGAGAAATGATTATTCAAGTTTGCAAGTTCATATGATTTGGTTGTTTTATTGTGCTTTGTAAGGAGTGGTTTCTCTTGAAACCCTATTTTGCAGATGTATCATAAAAATGAGTTCTTGAATGTGTTTTTTATTGTTGGATTGTAAATTGAATCCTGTGTTCTAAAAGATTGAATACAAAAAGACAGTGTAGAATTAAGTTAATAAATTTTATGTTTTCTAGGTTTCAATACAATGAAATCTATAGGGCATGAAATGTGTTAAGGCAGAAAGTTGCCATGAACTTCAAAGAAACGGAGAGACCCTCTGTATTTTACTCTTTACCTTGATGTGAACGTTGTATTTTCCAGTGAGGTATACTTGTAACTAGTGAGGTTCCTTTTCCAGTGAGGCATATTTTGTAGCCAGTGAGGCTCTGTAATCAGTGGGATTTTATTAAGCTAGTGAAACAATTTTTCTCGAGTGGTTTTTTATCACTATGAGGGTTTTCCACTCATAAAAATACTATGTTATGGTTCTTTTGTGATCTATGTGGTTATCATGATTCATACAATTTAGTCTTGCTACTTCCTTTATGTACTTTGCAACATTTGAGTTTTTCATGTGGTTTAAGGATTTGTTATTGATTATCATATTTGAATACATTCTTGAAATTGAACATTCCATGATTACAAAGAAGTTATGTGTTTTCGAAAACAATTGAATTGAATTTGGTTATTAAAACACTGATTCACCCCCCCTCTCAATGTTTTCGTACTCCAACACATTTGTTTGTACATGGGTACCTCATCAAGACTTGTATTTGAGACCCATCCATGCATCCATCATTGCATTCTTCATTAGGGTTTTAGCTTCTCTCTATGTGGATCTTAAGGAGGGGTGTTGGAGTAATTAGGATAATCACTTGATAATTAATCATTAATTAATTATTAAGTCCCTTATTACTTTATTCACTTAAGCTAAACTTAAGAGTGTGTTTTCATTATTAAATTGGGCTAAATATAGGTTTAGTTGTCTCATTGCATGAGATGATGACACTTGTCACAATCTAATGCAATCCTCATCTAGGCTTTTCTTTTTTATACTTTTATAAGCATTCACCTTCATTGCAATCATTCATTCAGATTAATTCATTGCACATATCAATTGGTTTTTTGGACCAAGCTCTCTCAAGGTTGCATTACATAATCATTACTTTTTTCTTTTGTGCATGATAGGCATTTTGATTTGAGAGGATTACTAGGAACTATGGGGTTAACTCTCAACTCCAACAACATTTGTAGTCATTTTCTTCAATTGTTCCACTATGTTGAGTAGACCAACAAGTTGAATCCTTGCAAAGTAGCTTGAGTTAGCATAATACCTTAGTTTCTTAGCTATAGTGTTACTTACTCTTAGAAGCTTTGCTTGACCTACTTCGGGTTGTTTATTCTTATTTGCATTGTCCCACATTTGAACAATAGAAATATTATAGTTTAGGACAATCATAACCCTCAAGATCACTAGCTTGGAATGTGACTTCAAATTTTGATTTTCCACCATTCTCCTCATGGTGCCTAAGGGACTTTAGAGGTAATTGCATCATTTGCAAAGCATTTCTTCGTCTATCCATGAGAATAATGCATCTTATGAAGTGAGTTCATCCTCTTGTTCTAGAGACATACCTTGCATATAAGTAGTTCAGATTGATTATGTTATATTGATGACTGTAATGGTGTTTTTGGTGTTGGAACTCCTTGTCTAACAACTACTTGTCTTTACACTAACATTTTTTCATAGGTTGGCATTCCTTGGAAACTATGATAGCCATTGCAAGGGAAACAACATATATTGGTATTCTCCAAAAAATGTTTTGTCCTAAAACAAGGTCTCTAATTGGATATGCATAGCTTGTAATGGCTCATCCATTGACACAAGTTGATTTTGTGGCTACATATTATGTTGGTTTTGAATTTGACCTTGATTTGAGTGATGCACTTGATTTTGATATATGTTTGGTTGCTATCGGGTCTTAGGTCATGATTGTTCTTATATGTAGGCCAGAGATATGATGCTTGTTGCCTTTTCAAATTGATTATTTCATTTGGAAAGCTCATCAATATACTCTTCATGTCATTTATTTCTAGAGTATCTTATTATATATATGCATGATTGATTGGTAGACATACATAGCAGAACTTGTGGAGTTCTAGATGAGGAATGACTTGGACTTGGCACCTTAGTCTACATTAGGAGTGAAAACTCGGAGAACATAGGCATGGGTGGTCATCAAAGAAGCATCCTTCCATCTATCAAGTTATTCTTCTTTGATTGCCAACTCATATTATGCAAGAAGAGTTTGTTCTCCTAATGATTGAATCATTACAAAGATATATGAATTAAAGGCCTTGAAGTAGAACACAAATGCAATATCCATTGGTGCTTGTAAAGAAGCAGGTGTTCTTTCTAAGGTCTTGTTAGACCTGGTGTTGAAGTCAATTATAGCTTCTTGTGGTACCTTCTTTATAGTGAAATGGTTGTAGTAATGAAGATTTGTCTCCTTTTTCTTTGAATCTTTTGAAGAAGCATCTTTGATTTCATTTCACGTGGCAATAGAATTTAAGGCATGTGATCTTACTAATCTCATTATTTCCCTTATGTGGAAGTTACAAGCAATCTTAGAGCAATATAATAGAATGCATTATGTTTGCAGCATCTTGGAGATGTTTTCTAATTGTTTTAAAATCCCCTCTAAATTTTGGGAGGGATTTGAGAGCATTCTTAGAAAGGGGATGACGAACAGTTGGAGCAACTGAGGGAATTAGCAAACTACCACTATTCCAATTCACAAAGTTTATGGGGATTTGTTGGGCTGCCATTAGAGGGGGTGGTGGGATTGGTTGGATAATTCTTCTCTTAGGATTGATAATTGGAGGTGGAACTAGAAAATGAGGTCAGTAGCTGTTAAAGATCTAGTTGTGGGCCTCTTACTCATAAAATCTAGCCACAATAGTTCTTCGAATAGATTTGAGTTGTGTTAATTCTTCATGGCCCACTAGGTGTACCAAACTATTGACATTCAAATTTGTATTCTCATGCAAACTTACTCCATTGAATGAAAATGGTTTTTTTTTTTTTTGATTGCTCAGGAGGTATCTCCAACCAAGGCCCAGCGATTCCCACCAAACCTTGCCTCGGGCTTACTTTTGTGCTGAGTTTTGGAGTATTGGTGGGGCGAGCCAAGGCGAAACTAATCCCCCTGGGGAGAAGCCCCGAGCCCGCAACAGGACTCCTCCACTTTAACCTGGCCAGCGTGAGTCGAACCTTGTATTGAATGAAAATGGTTATAAGATGAATACAATAGAGGGATGAAATCACCTCGACTTCGTATATTCATTCACTAAAAGTGCAGAGTTACAATCAATTAATTACTTTAAGTTCTAATAGTGAGAGGCTATTGCCATCAATTTTTATTTTTTTACAAAATTTAAAAAGCCTACAAAACCTATTTGACATAAGTATCCTTAATATAATCTAGTTACAAACGAATGTGGAGCTTTTATTTATAAGAAAGCTAAAAAAAAAGCTAGAACCATTATGCAAGAAAATAAGGAAGATAGTAGTTGCATGTGTGAAACTGCTACATGGTCATGCCAAAATTTTAAAATTGAAATAAAGAGCTAGTTGGATTGATTTATGAGTGATCAACACTACACAAATATTGGCATGAGATTCAAAATATTGCTCAAATATTCTGCAATTTTTGGATGTAGCACTTCTCAAGCAAAATTTTCAAAATTATGGCAAACTTTTATGCTTTATAAAAAATGGCTTTTTCATCAAGAACTATAGACATTTGACAAAGACTCCTCGTGAAAAATTAAATGGTGCAAGATGTTGCCAACTATATTGTCCTTCATATGTCTTCCATTAACGGTGCAACGAGCTTGTGTTGTTAGCTCTGCCATCTACAAAATAAGCACAAATCTATACCATGTGACATATTGAGTACACGAATCTTACCTTCCCTATTGGTTTGTAGGTTATTTTGGTAAACAAGAAAGAGGACAACAAAATTGCTATGTTGTTTTAATCCTAACCTATGGTGCAAGGGAAAGGAGTTATCAATTTGACAATTCTTTCACAAAGAGCAAAACTACAAGTGTCTTGTTTCCATACCATGCTTCTTTATACACAAGTCAAGTGGTGGGGACATTGAAATCACTATGTATCGTAGGAATGAAGAGTGCAATAGTATGAAGTTGGTAGACTGACAAGTTCAATATTGTGCATGGGCCAATCCTCTTAAAGAAGATTGAACAATTCCAAAAGTTGTTTTTGTTCTTTTTCTTTGCATGCTCCACCTACTCTACCTTCCACTTGCTAAGAGCCACAAACTATGCGAGTGAACCATAATTTGCAAAAGTGACAAATCATGCAACCTACAAACAAAATCCTTGACAAAAACCTTTCAATCTAGGGGCTCTACAATTGTTGATTAACCATGCAAGCATACACAAAAGTTTGGAAGGTGACAATCACAATGCAAGCTCTAATTATAGGCCAATGAGGAAGAATATGTAAATGAAATTTGTGATGATAGCTACAAAATTTGATATATTTGGGGTAGATCAAATGTTGATACACCTTGTTTGCCCATTTTTGCAACTCTAAATGTTTGGAAAATCTTAAACAGTTTGTGATGGGGTTTGTTTCATCAAGTTTATTACAGACAGTGTACATGTTTTCCCTAAGCCTCCATCTGTTTTCCTTCTTTATCTTTATTCGTGCAATATTCTTAGCTTTTTGTCATGTTTTCAAAACTCTGAGCTTGGGCTAGGCAAGTTGTAATTAAGAGATACATTGTTTTGAAAATTATGGTTAAGCATGAGAAAAACTCTTCGGTTTGCTTGGACAAGGAAACTCAATGGTTTATAGCTGAAAACACATCTTTTCTAAGAGAAAACATACAACCGAATGTCTGAGGGCTGATGGAATTTGCATCGGCTTGCTTTGAGATAGTAAATAGTCCTCAAATGCAATTAATTGGTTCTTGGATAAAGAGGCTATGCCAAGAGGGTTTAAGTATTTCTTGGAATCACTCTCTCCAAATAACAAAAGGGCCTACAAATTCATACCCTAACACTCAAGTAAGGAATATAGTTGGGCGTTGGAGTTCTTTTTGTCTAGGGTACCATCAAGTTTATTCAGATGACACAAATGAGAAGTTGATCTTTGTGAATGCAAAGTAGTATAAGGGAATTTTATGGCGCAAACAAAACCGAAAGATAAAGCAATTGTAGAAAAAAGCTCATTGTGCTTTTACCAAAATTAACTAGAAACAATGCAATTATCACTATTAAAATGCTTCTTTTAATAGGTGACCAAATAGTGCAAGTGGAGGATAAAGGTAAAAAGAAAGATTTTTTCACTTTAAGAGGATTCTAGGGAAAATCAAAACAAAACAAAAAGTTTCACAACAAATAAAGGGGAAAGTGTGGAAGGGTTTCAAGACAATAAGGACCCCTAATGTCCTACCACCTGTTGTCCCTAATTTTTGACTTGTTAAAAATTGGGATAACCAATCAAAATTTTGATAAGATTTAAAGATTTTCTCTTCTAAGGCACGTATTACGAGGTGCAAAGATTAGAAAATCTCAATTTTAAGTCTATAATCCTTTGGGTTACCATTTTTCATTCATTCTTGTCCGTTTTCGTGAAATTCTGAGTCATTTTTAGTGTGTTTTTGGTCAAATTCGGGTTTTTCTAACATCATTGCAAGTAGGAGTTTTTAAGCTTCACTGCAAGTCAACGATAGGAACTTTTTGTGTCTATTGCAAGTCTTTTGTTTTTATTTTCTTTTAAAAGCCTTTTTAGGAACTTTTTTGTTGTATTGCAAGTATAGGAACTTTTAAACTCCTTTACAAGTTACTTTTTCATTCAAGTTACTTGCAATGGTATTTAAAAATTCCGATTTCACTTAAACACTTGCAAATACCCCAAAAAGGTCCGACCTTTATTTTATTTTCACTTGTTTTCACTTGCAATTGCCTTAAAAAGTTCCACTTTCTTTTATTTTACTTGCAATTGGATCAAAAAGACCCGATTTCACTTAAAATAACTTGCAAAGACTTCTTAAAAGCTCGATTCAAGTTCAAGTTATTAAAAGTAACCTGTAAAATGTTGAAAAAGGCCCGATTTTAGTCGAAATACTTGCATATACCTCAAAAAGACCCGATTTCATTTTGAATGACTTGCAAAATGCATGTAAAAGTCCGACCTCTCTTTTTGAGTGACATTTTTACTTGTAATAAGCTCTCAAGAACCCAACTCCATCCATGATTGAAGCAGTTTGAGTTCTATTTCGCCTCTCTTCCTCATTTCATGCAGATTTTATAGATCCAGGAGCTTTAAATCGAACTTTTAGTTGTAATTAATCAAGTCTTTTCATTTTCCTAAATTTACAATCGCGCCTAGGGTTGTTTTATCGACATTTTAGTCTGCAATCTTTGTTTGAGGTATGTTCTTCTTATTTCAATATTTTTGTTTCATAAATCTTTTGTTTTATGTCGCCATTCGTTCTTTATTTATTTTATAATGGCATGTATTTTAAGAAAACATTTTTATTTACTTAAAGGAAACGCGTTTTTATTGTTTTCTTTCAAATGTCTACGTCTTTATTCCATACGTCCTCCATTCTGAATACGCCTCATTCCAAAACCTTTCACTTTCATCAACACGTGTTTTTTTCATTTCATTATGCTTTCATTTTTCCCTCTCCATATTTTATTCACTGTTCTTGTACTTTTCAAGCTGGAAACGCATTTTTCTCTTATTAAGAAAACGTTTTTCTTAACATTCCATGCACCCTCCGTTCATAAACGTGCCTCGTACCTTTAAAAAAAAAATGCGTTTTTCTACCATTCATATTCTTTCCTATATCAAAATGCCTTTCCATATACCTTCATTTGCAGATTTAGCTATATCTTTAAAGACACGTTTTCTTCATATACCGCTCATTTCCATCCCATTTGTCTATCATTTGCCTTCATCTTTCATTACATTCGACCTTCATCTCATCCCCATTTCCATTTTCTTAAAAGAGAAAAAGAAACAAACAAAAAAAATGATACTTTTTGAAGCAAATTGGGTTTTTGTTCATCCATTACAAGTTAGAAATTTCAATATAGAATGCAAAGTTAAAAAGTTATGAAAAGTTACTTGCAAAAGCTTTTCAAAATCCCGAAATCTACTATTCACTTGCAGCCGGCCTTCAAAATCCCGAAATGCCTTATTCATGCCTAAAAATCAGACTTTTTGCCTTTGACTGCAATTGCAAGTTGGAAGTTTTGACTTGCACTTTTTAAAGTTGCAATTTAACTTTTCAATTTGTCATGAAAAGCACATGTCCCTTTCACTTGCAATTAGCTTCCAAAAACCCGAAATGAGTTATAATGCTCATTTTCTGCCCTCAAATAGCCAAAACGCCATTCTGAGTTTGAGCCTTCGCCATGTCTACACCTGTAAATACTGATGATGTCTTAACCTTATGGAACTTTCATCGTAGCCTTGCAGATTCTTGTTCGACGACGGAGGAACCTGCTTCTCCATCAAACAAAAAGATGAAGTATAAATACGACAAGTATCAAAATGAGATTCCTGCTTCTCATGTTGTCTCGAACATTGAAGAAATCAGAGACACGGAGATTGGGCATGTTGATATGTCCGAGTTTTTAGAGAGAGCTGAGAAATCTACTTCTCATCATATGTAGTTGCTGCTGAGAAGTCATATTCATTTGGTTTCCTCTTTTCCTGTTGCTGCCCTAGAGCCAGAGTTTGTCCTTGCATGCACAACTCACTTTGACAGAGAATCCAGAACCATTAAAGATGATGATGGGAATGTGATTATTAGGCTTGATCCAGAAACTATCAATAGGGTTTTCAGAGTTCCAGACTCACCTATGTATTCAAATATTTTAGTAAAGAGTGCTTTAGATCATTATGAACAGAAGAAGGAAGATTGTAAACAACACATCAATACTAAATGGCTTCTGAAGCGTCAAACCTGTTTGTCTCGATTGCCCAAGCTGTATCGATCTGACTTCAAAGAAGAGATCAATGATATAATCACTCTCTTGAGCAGGATGATGGGGTTGAAATTCTCCAATGTCTTTGAAAAGTGGATGTACAAATTCATAGTGGTGATTAGGAAAGCACAACACCCAATCTTCTGGGGTGAAATAATTAGTGATAGTTTATGTGAGCAGCTTGCACAAGTTCCTACCACGCTCACCTTCTATATGAATTCCTATCTGGTTTACATAGCAGCTTCATTGAGGCAATTTTCAGGCCTTTCTACTGTAGGAGATAGATCTCTAGTTCCAGTTTGGGAATACTATGATCAGCTGCCTTTGATTCCTAGCAGGATTCATTATAGAAGAGTCCAAGACGCATTCTTTGGTCACTTCATGTGCCTTTTTGACAAGACCTTGCAGAACAACAGAGTATCAGATGCTGCTTGGAAAAAGGTCAATGAATATGGTTGTCTTTTTCTTCAGTTTCCTACTTTTACCTACATGAGAGTTGGTTGTTTTGAAGATCAACCATACATGCTACCGAGGTATCCAACTGATAAAATCATTCTAATGGAGCTTGCAAGACAGTTGATGACAGTGCATGCACGACAAGCTATGCAACATAAAACTGGAGTGAGTATCTCGTCTCATAAACCATTACAGATTGGGAGATACTCCTTGACAAGTACCTCAAAGGCGAAAGCTATGGAAACTGAGATTCAGGAGATTAAGTTAAAAAGATTCAAGGCAAGGGAAGATTTTGATTACAGAGGAATGAAGGACAAGATAAAGAGAGCCTTCACTCATGTACATTGTCTTGAAGATATTTGGGCAGATCTCCGAACAGAGAAGGATATCTATAAAATGTACTATTGCAGGCTTACAGTTGAACAGGTTATTGATTTTAATCTGACCTTGATTCCAAAAGGAGTAATTGATGATGGGCTGATTTTAGATCCAGAATATGAAGAACAAAGAGTTGCTGACGCTTCTATTCCAGCAATACAATGGTCTAATAAAGAATCAGTTTCTATCTTCAACAGATTTCAGTTAGTCTTGGCAAGTACTAACTCTTGGCTCAAGAGTATAGGTGTCAAAACTATAAAAATCAGGGTTAATAATGAAGATGATTCAACTAGACCCGTTGGATTGAAATCAGAAGTCAGAGATAAGTCCAAGGAAGGCGCTTCTTCTTCAGGAACGAGGATTAAGCTAAGAGTCAACCGTGCTATAGAAAAACCTTTGGAGGAACCAACATTAAAAGGGAAGGAGGTTAAAGAAACGCAGATCCAAATCATCAATCAACAAGAAGGAGAAGTTCTTCAGTCTCCTACTACTCTAAGTATAATGTCTCCACATATTGATGCTGCACCAGTATCAGTATTGTCTCCTATGTCTCAATTTGATAGTGATGTTGATTCCTTCTCAACAGTTTGCATTCCTCCTATTGAAGTTGCTCTTCATACATCAACTTCATCAACAATGACTACCTCTATAGAGAACGTACATGATAATCTAGAGAATGTTTTTGATGCCAATCCGATGTATCCAGTAACATCACAGATAACACTTCCTGAAATAGATACATATGCTGCAAGTTTTGATTGCTTCATGGCTAATGCTGATCATAATATACCATCCAGTCAAGCTTTTGTTGCGATTCAAACTGAGACATCTCCAAGAGTAACAACTGTGGCTCCAAATGAATCTGTTTCTGCACAAACCACAGTTGTTGTTTCAAATACAGATACATTGGATCTTCCTCCATGGTTGAGTTCAATCACTCTAAAGAGGAAGAAACAAGCAATCTCTTCAGATGTATTTGATATCCAACAATTGAAGAGATCAAAGCCAAAAGCTGAAAAGAAGGCTAAAACCGTTTCACGGGTCGTTGTGGACAGCAGTAGAATGAAGTATGCAAAAATAACTGAACCCTTTGTAGATAAGTCACCAGAAGAGATGCAAGAATTTGATTACAAATTCACAAGGGTGGATTTAGGCAAGCAAACACATACTGGTATGATGCAAGATGCTCAAAATTCAGTAACTGTTTTAACACATAGTTACAATGAACTTTTCGCAAAGAAGGAAAAACTGAAAGAAGAGAATTCACAGCTCATCTCAGTGATTCAGAAGATTGCCAACTCTTCAGAGCAAGTTAATCCATTGACTTCTTTCACTTCTGAAGAATCAGTCAAGCAATTGGAGAAAATTGCGCAAAAGGCCAAAGCAGTTGATTCTTGGGCAACACAGCTGATTGATCAAAGCATACCAGTAATTGAAAAGACATTACAAGTTTTGAATAATGTCAAAATAGCAAAAATAAAGATGAATCAAACTTTGGAAGCTTTCAAGCAAAGTTTGGATTCACTCGAAAAAGATTTGAAAATTTGGCATGAGATGGATCAAGTCAAGCTAGAAATTCTATGCAGCAATTCAATCATACCAAACAGAGAAAAATACATAGAATTTGAAGAACTCATGACAAACAAGTCATTAGTTATTCAAGATCTCATCAAAGATGTCCAAGCTATACTAGAAATGAGTGATGAAGTTCAGCAAGACATCCTTTCTAGCTTTGAGAAAATCCCTTGTAGAATCTTGAATCATGAAGGTGAATTACTTGCAACTGATATGGTCACTACAAAAATGGCAGCAAACCTTCGTCAAGAGCTAGAATCAGAACAGTTTACCATGGATTCGATTCATAAGTTTGTTAATCATCAAATGATCCTTGATAATATGCAAACTGTTTATGAAAAGCATAGAGAAGCAACAATAAGATATTTTGACGTAATCTTGAAGACTGTTGTGGTTGCCAAGAACACACTAGACCCCGATCCAAATGAGTTGCAAGAAATTATCAGCAAATTTCAATCTTTCAAAGCTAGGATTGAAATAGAATAAAATGTTTTATCTTTATACATTTTGTTTTCGACAAACTACATGTAAAAACAAATTTTGTAATCGCAAGTGTTTCTTTCACTTGCAGTTTTGTAAATTGCCATTACATGTAATCAAGTTACAAGTCAAAATAGTTTGAGACTGTAATTTTGAATAAGTCAATTGCAAGTAGTTGGTGGTTGAGAGAATTTCTCAAGTTAGTTGGGATCCTCCCACCTTTTTCTCATGACCTCTCTCCTATAAATACTTGAGAGGGTCCTTTGTAAACATATCTTTTTGGCAAGCAATAAAATTTTGTAGAAATTTGTACTCATAAAGACTTTGAGCTTTATAGTTATAAGTTGATCTTTTTCAAGTAATATTAAAGAGTTGTTGTGGTCATTAAAAGCTCTATGTGAATGAGCTCATGAGCATGAAAAAGAGGATTGAATTTTTAGAAGAAAATGGGCAACGTGAAGATTCCAAGCTAAAATAAATTATAGAAACTAGCTAGAACCATGCAAGAGAAAACAAGCTGCTCAAAGACCAAGTAATAATCTTATAGAGCATAATGGAAAGAGGTCAAAAGCAATTGATCACTATAAAAACAAGAATTAGAACAAGGAAAAATAATAGAAAAAAAATGAGCTCAAAGACAATGAGAGTAAGTGACACAATGGAGCTAGAAGTGATTCAATTAGCAATTGCAAACATGGAAACAAGGGAAAACAAACTAAGAGACCAAATAGAAGAGGCAAAATTTTGGGCACAAGTTGTAAAAAGACCAACTACACCAAAAGAAATCATAAACATATAAAGAGGCAAATAAGAGAAGAAAAAGACAAGCAAGACCAAGCTATAAATATCATCATCAATGGTTTGAGAACCTTTGGGGAGAAGGAGACAACTGATATTTTAACAAAAGATGTTCTTAAGGACAAGCTAAAGTCGACAAGTTGTATTAAGCAAGCAAACAAGATTGGAAAGAAAACAAAAGCGAGAAGGAATAGGCATGTAAGAGTTACCTTAAGAAGCATCAAAGACAAGAATGTGATCCTAAAGATTAGAGGGATGCTTAGAGGTATGCATATCTACTTGGATGAAGACTTGACATTTGGCCAATAAGAAGAGCAAAGGAAGGAGTGAGAGAAAGTGGAAACAACAAGAGATGGAAGAAAGTGTGCATGGTCGAAAAATGGGAAAGCTCAAATTAGCCAATGTTCATCACACAAGAATTAGGGATTTGAAGCATCATGGGAGTATTTGCATATAGTAAGTTGGAACTATAGAGGTTAGCCATGGAGTAGAGGATTGGAGTTGGGGCCCATAGCACAGGGGAAATAAATTATTATTCTTACGGAAACCAATAAGCATCATGGTGGCAAAGTTCCAAATTTTGAAGGATATAATAAAATCTCAATTTGGAATGAAGGAACTAAAATAGGTAAAGGGCATGGGCGGATTACAATCCTAATAAGAGAAATGTTGGATGGAATACTAAAAGTTGAAAGAGGCCACAAATAAGTAATTCATATGGCTGAAAATACAGACAACAAGGTAACAATTAGGTTGGTTGCCTGTTATTATGCTCCAAAAAAACTTAACGTTCTACAAGAAGAGAAAGCTAGATAATGAAGACTTGTATGCAGTGCTTAAAAAAAACATTTTTGCTTTCAACACTTTAGGAGAAATAGTCCTAATGGTTGATTTTAATGCAAGGACAACCAACAATCAATCTATACAGTTGGGTAGTGATGAAGCTAGGGACAACAAGCTTTTATCGCTAGAGGAAAATGAGGACCAACCTTGGGAAAGGGCCTTACAAGATGGTAATAGAAGTGTGTCACACTTTGGAGTGGAGTTTCTAGGTCTATGTAGCTTGTATGACATGGTTATTTGTAATAGTATGAAAACTTGGCTAAGATTAGGTGCTATTACTTGTAAAACCTACAATGGGAAAAGCGTGGTGGACTATGTGATATGTTCTCAAAATTATATCTCTATGTTGTTGGGTTCAATATTGGGAGATGCCCTATTGAGTTAAAATTTGATCATATGCCTATCCTTGTAAAGTTTGGCATATACACAAGCAACCGACGAGAAGGGAAAATCCAACACATTCATAGGAAAGGCTATTCACAAAGTAAAATCCTTGTGAATTGAGAAAATCGAGAGCTCTTTGCTACTACATTGGAACATCATCTTCAAAAAAAAAAACAACATAACATGCAAAGAAAACAATGAAGAAGGTGACAACATTTGCAACAATATGTTGATCCCTTTAATCCACAAGGCACTAAAGGTGTGCAAGAGATCTCGAGCTAAGAAGAGGGTTTCAAACACCTTTTCAGCTAATCCATGGTATGACAAGGATTGCAAGGTTGCAAAAAGATTTGTGAAAAAGAATGAGTCAAACAAACAAAGCAAGCTAAAATATGAGAAATTGATAAAATCTAAAAAAGAAAGCTATGTGAATTGAAGAAGGAAATAATTTCTTTGGGTAAACACAACCCCAAAGGCTTTTGGAAAGAGCTGCAACAAAAGAGAAAACAAATAGAAAATAATATCATGGATGAACATTGGTTAAATTATGTGAAGCTATTAGTGCTCCAAGCGAGATCTTCTCGGTGGAAGATATCAAACAAGGTATAAAGAACCTTGCAAGCAATAAAGCTCAAGACACTGATGGGCTACAAGCTGAATTTTTAAAGTGGGGAATTGAGCTCCTTGCTACTCACACTAAAAGATTTTTTAACATCACTTAAAGTGGCTTTCCAATAGAATGGACAACTAATGTGTTCATCCCTCTACACAAAAGTGGAGATATCATTAATCCTTCTGACTACTGTACTATCATGGTCAATCCTCTTCTTAGATTTTTTGCACAAGAGCATGATAAAGCACAAAACCAACAATTGGGCATAAAAGGAGGGAAAAGGAGAAAAAGGGAAAATT